>JACEGR010003449.1:0-104779 GCA_014170235.1 Listronotus bonariensis
AAATAGCATTCAGTATACAAAGCCAACATTAAATTTTCAACGTGCACAAAATACTGTATAAATTCAACAGAGGCTCGGTGCTGACTGTGTTGACTAAAGGGCCGAATATGATGACTTTTAACCCGTTTAGGCCCTAATGGCTCGGACTGTTATTCAAACAAACATTAAAGTTTGTCAACCATGAGAAACCTAAAGCCTGGTGCGGGTGATAAGAGCCTGGCAACAGCATTTTAATAGTTTGGGGCTGTCAAGAAGTAACAATAAACCATGTTGCTTGTGAAAATGTTGAGATACAAAAGAAAATATGAAATAATCGGTAAAATAATAGAGAAAGACAATACGACACAACACAAATAAATTTACAAACAAAAAATTGTTTATGCAAATGTAATGTGTGTATGCGTATAGAAGGAACAGTTTAAAAATGTAAAGTCGGTGCTCTTTGATAAGAAAAAAAAATCACAAAAAGTTTAAAGCAAATAAATCGGCATGCTTAACTTCGCGGCCGCCTTTGCTATATTTCTTTATGATATGCCGGTTGGTGCAGCTGGTCATCGCACTATGGGATAGAAATTAATTTTTTTGGTCAAAATTCTGAAACTTACCAATCTAACTTAAAATGGGGTGCTTTTACTGGAAAAATATTATAAATTACTAGCTGATCCGGCAAACGTTGTTTTGCCATATAAATATAAGGGTGGACAACCCTTATCACTAAGGGGTATGAAAAATAGATGTTGGCCGATTCTCAGACCTACTCAATATGCTCACAAAATTTCATGAGAATCGGTCAAGCCGTTTCGGAGGAGTTCAAGTTCGAACACCGTGACACGAGAATTTTATATATAAGAATACAAATGCTTTTGAGAAACCTTAAACTTATTATATGTTATTATAAATTTACACCCCGCTTAACATTATTATTTTTTATTGTACAAAATAAACTAAAATGTCAGCTTGTTTGGTTAATTCGGTAGTATTCTAGTCAGCAATCCGATGCGTATTATCTCATATGATATACAGGGTACGACAATAGGTATGATTTTTTTAAATGGAATACCCTGAATATTATATCACCACCAAAAAAAAATACTACATTTGATGTGTCTATCTCAATTAGTTTCGGAAATATGACCATCCAAATCTGAAAAATAAATAAAAACACTGTTTTGTTGGATAGATTCTGTAGAATCCATATTTTCATCAGAATGCTTTTATCTTTTAGGATATACAGTGTAGGACAAAACATATTAAATTTTAAAATAGAAAACCTTGTAAATTATAAAAAATCTTGTATCTGCCCTTACACTCAGAAGTAGCAAAAAGTAGAAAGGCAATTGTAAGTACAAAAACTGATAAAAAAAGGTAAAAAAATCTTTGACAACAGTAGCGAGACTTCGCGGGACTTCATCGGAAACACAACAATAGCTCTTATTATTTAAACTCTTTTACTTTTTTAGTAAACAAGGCTAATAATAAACCAAGTAGATTAAATGTTGTATATTTATGTTTACTTAAAATACATTTTCAAGTTTCTTATTACCCCAATAGAAGTCGTCATATCCTTTTATAATTTTGCGTACATGTAGTTTGGAGTATCTACTTTGAAATACACAGCATGAGCCATTAAAATTTCAAAGTTGCTTTTTGGCCAAAATAATGGATTTCTATCCCATAGTATATCGGCGCGTCGCTGTAAAGGATAGCGGCGCCTTTGTATAAAATAGTCCGATTGCAAGCGGCCTTTTTTATGTTTTTTGTATTATTTTCAAAGGGTACCGAATTTGCGCTTTTAAAATGTTCTTACTATATGTTTGCCAAAAAGCCATTTTGTTCCCTTTTGACTATATTCACTTGTTTTGAAATCCTATTTTTACCGAGCGGTATTGCCGAATTTTCATAAATGCCCTCTGCTAACTACGGCGACCGACGGAGAAACAATACGGTTGGTCGGCCGTCGACGTTTGATATATTTGATTATAATATCCGTTTCTCTTTTTAACTTTCTGCGTCGCCCATACGTGTTTTTTTCTTTAGTTTTAATGCATCTTGCATGGGCATTGCATTGCCTTATAAACCCATAAGGTCAGCTATACTAATTTATAAAGAGGAAAAGTTTGTAACTTTGTTTGTGGGTTTATTTATAGCCGCTAATCTTCGGAAGTACTGAACCGATCATAAAAAATCTTTCACAATCAGAAAGCTACACTATTTAGAAGTGTTATAGGCTAAATTTTACTATGATTAAACAAAAATTTCAGATATTACCGCCCAACGAAGTGGGCACGGGTCGGCTATCTTGGGGAAACTATAACTAAAATATGATATTGACGTTCCTATTCTCAACAAATTTTTTATTAGATAAAGTGATTCAAGAGGAAGATTTTTATGTAGAATAATACCAACAAAAACATACAGAGTGTTTAAAAAAAAGTTAATATTTAAAATTTGATATTACTCAACGGATTTTGATGCGTTTTTTTTTAATAGACAGACTGATTTAAGAGGAAGGTTTATATGTATAATAATATAAAAAAACATATACAGAGTGTTTAAAAAATAGTTCACGTTTAAAATTCGATATTACTTAACGAATTTTGATACGGTTCTTTTAATAGATGTGAGTGATTTAAGAGAAAGGTCTATATGTAAACTAATATAAAAAACATATACAGGGTGTTTAAAAAAACGGTTACATTTAAAATTCGATATTAAGGTTACTATTGCAATTTAGAAATAAATGTTTATAAGAATTATACACAGGTATCTATGGATTATAAAAAAAAATAGAATTGCCATACAGGGTGGGCCAAAAAGATGTTATATTAAAAAACTCTTAAAAATAAAGTGCATTCTAACTATATTATAATGCCATCTAAAAGTTTACAAAATTGCTTAAATATAAAGATTTGCAAAATAATTATTAGTATTTACAAAAATATTTTACAGGGAGTACCAAAATTTTTTTATTAAGTGTCCTATCACTATTCAACGGATTTTGATGCTGTTTTTTTATAGATAGAGTGATTTAAGAGGAAGGTTTATATGTATATAATAATATTTAAAATATTTACGGTATAGAAAAGGGGAATTGTTTTCTGCAAATTTATCGCGTGCGAAGCCGCGGGCAAAAGCTAGTTTAAAATAAGGTCGGCTGAATTAGGTCGATTCTACATTAAGGTTCGAGCTGTGGGAGATCTATCGCTCTTCTATAGATACTTTTACGGTCTCTGCTCCGCCGAGTTATCCAGTATAGTCCCTCCTCTTGCAGCTCCCAACAGAAAAAGTCTTGGTGCCGCGCGTATGCATCCCTATACGGTTTAATTGGACAGGCCCCGAACTTCCCATTTCGTTCGTTTTTTATCCCTAGAGTTTCTAGACTGTGGAACCTACTGCCAGTGGTTGTCTTTCCTTCCCCCAAATCTTCAAGTTTTTAAGTCACGTGTTAGCAAACTTCCTCTTACCCTGCTTAAGACACCCACGGTACGTTAGTATTTAGGCTTTCAGCCTTCGTGGATTGTCCAAAGATAAAAAAAAGGTAGGTTTCGCCCAACAATACATTTTTAGTTATTTTTAAAGATAAAAATATTTTTTACACTAAGAATAAAAATATCAAAATTTAAAAATTGTACACGTGCACAGACTGTTATAAAGAAAACTGAATTCAAGTTTTTAAAGTAAACATTGTGTGTTAATTAACATTTGCCAAGCTTTGCACAGCTTCCTCATTAAAATTACTCCTTTTACATATTCCACGATGCTGCTGGATACCCGTATCATATTTCCCAACCACAAAAAGTCATAGGGATCAAATAGGGATAATGCATTCAGGCCACTTTAGTATAAATTACGTAAATTTGCTCCAGTATTTCAAACTTATTTCTTCATAACTTTGGAACAAATTTACCCTCTTTTGCATTTCACTTTTTTGCTACTTCTACACTGAAAAAAAGATATCTTAAAACAAAAGCCTTAGATTTAATTTGAGAGAATTGTGTTAAAGAAATAGGATCTCAAACAGAAAAAAATATGTTTTCAGCTTTGCGTACTAAATTCAAAAGAAGGCGCTTTTGTAATAAAAATAACCTTATTTTATTTAGTGACTCCAATGGGTCTACATTAAAGAACGATGTATTCCGTTAAAAACATCGAGCGCTTTCCCACTGAGAGATTCTTTCTTTAAGACAAGATAGTAAATACCAAAGACTGAAAAAAATTTAGTTCAATTAAGATAATTATATTAAATAAACAACTAGTTCTCTTTTTGATAGTTAAAAGAGGAATTCCTGCTTATCATGTCATTCACCGAGACCTCTCTTCTCCATCGATGATGCGTTTTGCCGAACCTCATAGGACTTATCAAACTAGCTGTCCCGGGTCCAAGTTGAATAATACGAATAACAAGTGTATCTTATAAAAAAAAAACTTTCGTTGTTCGACGGTAGGATATAATCGTACCGTTGATACCGTACTAAAAGCATAATTCAGTGAATACTAGAAATAGGTTCTTTGACATAATGGTTAAAGATTTTGGTATAGGTTCTTAAAATAAGAACCTATTATTTTAAAAGAAAATTCAATAATATTTTGATAGAAACATTTATTATTTCTTTTGTTTAAAATCTTAAAATTTATATTTTTAAGATATTAAAGAGCTTAAATCATAAATCTTTAGGATCTTATTTCTTGATTCTGATTATCTTAAAATAATACTAAGGATATTTTAATTTAAAGAATTTCTTTTACATTAAAGACATAAATTAAAGTATTTTTATCCCAGTTTAAGAGCCACTATTATTTTAAAGCAAGAAATAAATCTTGGTTTAAAAGCACAACTATTCAAAAAGAATGCATATTTTTAAACCCTTGTCTTTGCTTAAAACAAGACATTTTTTTCTGTGTGTACGTTTTTTATTTATCAGTTTTTATAAATTTTTGGCGCTCTTGAATTCTCGATGTCATGACTATATAATTTTCGGCGAATTCAATACTAATTAGTAAATTAATTTCGTAATTAATTTTGTGTCCAGCATTGTTAATATAAGGCATAGACTGTTTTGATTGAATAATTAATCACCGCTTTCAAGCAGCCCTTGAGGGCTTTTTAGAAAATCCATTTAATTGCCAAGAATTATTACCAGTAAAACAAATAAAGGACCATCTCAGGCTGTAACCAAAGCTTCTTTGAAACTTAATAATCGATATCATCCCAGTTCGCAAAATCAATTTAAACTAACTAGCTTAGGCTGCGGCCACGATACCAAGCTGCGAGCGAAGTGAGTGAAAGCGCTGCCTTTTATCTTTATGTTAGCAGAAAAAAATTGTATTTTTAAATCAGGCGACTGCAATATACGTGAGCAAAAGTCCTTCCGCTTGCCGCTTGGACCGAACAATTTTTTGGAGTGTCTCTGTATGTAAACTGCTTTTAAAATGCCGCGGCACTTACCACAAAATATCCTAGCCAGTACAGTACAAGTACAGAGATTTGACACTCTCCGCTCGCCGCTTTCGCTTGGTATCAGAGCCGAGGCCTTAAAATCAATTTATAGATGTTTTGTTTTTACTGTGTTATTATTGGAGTACAGTTTGGGACTTGACCCCTCAAATACTTTATTTTTTGTATATGAAGTTTTAAGTTTCCGTAAGTCTTTTATTGCCTAGGTGTTATAATACTGTTTTTTAATTATCTTTGGTCAAACCACGAAGGCTAAAAGCCTAAATACTAACGTACCGTGGATGTCTTAAGCGAGGTAAGAGGGAGTTTGTTGACACGGGACTTAAATACTTGAAGATTTGGGGGAAGAAAAGACGTCCGCGGGCAGCAGGTTGCACAATCTAGAAACTGTAGGGATAAAAGAACGAACAAAGTGAGAAGTTCGAGGCCTGTCCAGTTGGACCGTATAGGGACATACGTTCGGAACCACGAGTTTTTCTGTTGGGAACCGTGAGTGAAGGAACTATACTGGACAATTCTTCAGAGCAGAAGCCATGGAAGTACCTATAAAAGCGATAAATCCCCCACAGCCCGACGATGGGCAAGGGAGGGAAGCTTTTCTGTAAGTGAAGGATCATTAATGAGACGAATAGCTCTTCTTTGAATAGAATCAAGAATGCTTAGGATTGTGGGAGACGCCATGCCCCAGACATAAGAACAATATTCCAAGTGAGGTCGGATTTGGGACACATATAAAGTGTATAAGTTAGAAGCGGAAAAATACTTTTTGGCTCGAAAGAGATATCCAAGCTTTTTGAAGCTGCCGTGGGTATAGATACAATGTGTTTATGCCAGTTAAGGTTACTTTCAAACGTGACGCCCACAAGATTGAAGGTGTCTTTGCTCTGTAAAACTTGGCCGCTCATAAGTAGAGGATGAGTATTTGATGACTTTTTTCGCGACAAGGAACATGATTGTGTTTTGGATGCATTAAAATGGACGAGATTTTTGGCGCCCCAATCCAATATTAAATTAAGAAGCTGCGATAGAGATATCTGCATCGCTCTGCGTTTGTTTTCCAAGTCAGGTTTAGTGATGGGTTTAGGAACCTGAAAATTGGAGTGAAGGGTACTATCGACGGCGAAACTATGAATTGAATTAGTTGTGGACGAGAGAAGGTCGTTGATGTGAAGAAGAAACAATGTTGGTGCCAAAACTAAGCCCTGAGGGACTCCAGCATTTACTTGGTAAAGCTTGAAGAATGGCCGTCCACAATAACTGATATACGTTGATCAGATAGATAACTAGAGAGCCAAGTACAGAGTTTAATTGAAAGACCATAGGAGGGAAGTTCATTAAGAAGTGCGGCATGCTAGACCTGGTCAAAAGCTTTGGATATATCAAGAGCAACGATCTGGGACTCACCTAGAAACTCAAGAGACTTATTCCAGCAGTGTGATACGAAGGAAAGAAGATCTGCTGTAGATCTTTGTGGCGAAATCCATACTGCCATACTTACCAATTAATATTAAGATTAAGAAGAAGCTTCATTTTTCTTTATTTTTCTGGATTTTATATCCCCATATGGAGCTAATATTTCTCAAATTTTTTACAATCTGAACATATAGCTTATTTATTTTAAGTAGTCTCAAGGAATCTATGAGAATAATTCAGGCCGGGATACAGGCTACTTTGTATAAATTACATAAATTTGCCTCAGCTTTTTAAAATACATACAAATTCCTTCATAACTCGGAACAAATTTTGCCTCTTTTGCATTTTACACCTTCTTGCTACTCTTGCATTTTGAGCCGTTAGCTTCATGCGGTTTTCAAAATATCCTACGCTTAATCAACGAGTTTTTTGGTTGGAGATAATAAATTCTATATGGTCCAAGGCCTACATTCTATGGATTTGTGGTTCTAGTTAAGCTGATTTTACACTTATTAAACTTCTTGTCAAATAGGTGGGACCAATTTTACCTTGAAGAAATTTGACTGTGTAAAACAGCAAATTCGATATTCGATAACACGTCCTATTTTTCTTCAAATATTTGTACACGGAAATTGTAGCAAATTATTGAGCAAAGAACAGTAATGAACTTCGACTTGGAGAAAAATTTCGACTTGTTCGAGTTATAGAGGCTCCTGTATTTATTTTTAGTCAAATCAAATGAGTCGATTTTTTCTTAAAAATGCGTTTTTTACTTTATAGTGCTTCCCAAACTTAAATTTAAAAAGAAACCTTCCAGCGTGATCTGGGAAAAACGACCCATATAAAATTTTTTGGCGGCGTTGTACATTTAATTTACTGGCATTGCCAACACTCTTTAATCGCAAGACATTGGCAAAAAGGTATCAAAAAGACGTGAAAGTGGGCAATTGGCCGTTATTAGGCCACGTGTTGCTGATAATGTGATGGCATCCGTCATTAATAAGTTATTGGCAAAAAATGCGTTTAAGATGATGGCATTCATCATTAATAAGTTATTGGCAAAAAGATAACAAAAAGACACGAAAGTGGGCAAATGCAGATACTCCCAAGCAGCAAGCTGACGTCTTATTGACGAAAATTGTCGCATATACTTTTTTTAAAAGCTAAAATGATGCGATATTTTATTTGAAAATTAGAATAGGAAAAACTCCTTACTGCATGCAATTTCCTTGCAATGCAAAGTACCATCTCTTGGAACACTGTCCAACTTGGAGATGCAGATTTTTACACTAGCCGAAGATATTTCTTTCAAAGCCAATTGAAATCACCAACCGCAGACCGCTCTCGAATTATTTTTGTCTAATGGGTACGGTTTAGACGATAAAAAGCGAAGATATTGCAGAAACGTAGTAGTTTATTGTCCATTACGCCATCTATCGGTATGTCAAAAAACTATTAAATATATATAATATTTTTTATTAATACGTCTTTAAAACTTTTGATAAAGTTTTAAACAAAATGTTTACAGCTCCTAACAGTCTACTTGAATATCTTGCCTTCTCGACTAGCCATCACCAATTAATCACACAACACACACTTATTAGGTAATGAATACATTTAATTATGTCTATTAAAAAACTCTTTTCTTTAAAAAAGAAACTAAAATGCTAGAAAACCACGTAGAAAACAAATGCACAAAGCGGTCACCTTCGGTCGAAATTAACGTAGCTAATTTTACCATCATTTTATTTTTATTCGCTCCAAAATACATAATAAACATTTTGTTTGACCTAATTTTTATTTGCATGATTTTTATGGCCATTTCCTTTAAATTATGTAAAAAACATAAAATATTGTTGTTTAGCTGCCATTATAAATAAAACAGATCAAAAAAATTGCTTTAATGTTAGTTAAATACCAATGTTAATAATATGGTTTAAAAAGTATGAATATGCGTTGAAGGTTTGCCTTCAAAATCCAATATTTATTTGCCTGCAACAAAAACGCGTGCTTTATTTAATCAAGATTGGTATGCCGCCCTTTTGTATGCTTGCCGGCAATTCGCCAGCATGTAAAATTTATTGGCAATTAAATGTTTATTTAGGGTTGACTTTTTAATGCGTATAAGATGTTGGCATAATATTGCCACCAATTGCCAATGCTTTACCATCAATGCCAATATGAAAAATGTACATTGCCGGCAAATAGTGTTTGCTGGGGATAATCTAACGAACAAACTTTTTTTTAATTCCACATGATCCAGCATCGAAATATGATGGCTTCCACGATAATCGCTTCCAAATAATCGCTGCCATTTTTTAGAACTTCTTGACAAAAAATTGTACAATTTTTCTTTTAATATTCTACTTAAATGTGCTATTAAGTTCAATACATAAATTTTGATTGTGTCCTCAAAAAAAAATTTAAAATACGGCATAATATATTCTAAAATTATCTAAATTAGGGTTAAGACTTATATATACAAATACTCTATCCCTCTAACTCATTGTCCTCTTCCCGAGTCATCCCGACAACAACCGACAAATTCTCTTCCCGCCCCGACCGGAAACGCTCTCGCGAAAGCAGGAATACGAGGCAGCAGGATCCCGGGCAGTGTGACGTCACACGCGGAAAGATCCTGTCCTGTAGTCGGTCTGGCGCAAACCGATCCGTCCACTGACACCATCCCGCCGGTATATTCGCGATTTCCTTCAATTTTCCGAGTTTTCCGGTGAAATTACTGGTCAAACAGACAATAATTTGTATTCCTGCTGATTTTGTTTATTTCTGCTGTTTCGTATTTGCTTTTAAGTATCATTTATCAAGTGTACTAAGTCAATTATTATCAGTGCAGTGCCCTTTTGTCACATGTGTGTTTTCAATTACTACACATTAGAACCATGTGTTGTGGAGAAAATGCAGGGAAATTTTTAAACTGGAAATTATTTGAAGTAACTGAGTTAAATTTAAATAAACTTTGTGGGGCCTGAGATGTTTAAAAACTGGAAATTTGGAAGCAAACAGGTAGGTAAAGTTTGGAGTTTTCCGGAGAAGTCACTTTGGAAACGCGTGGGAAAGGTCATTATTCTTGGTTTAACCAGTTTATTTTACCTGGCTGGATACTTATTTATTTAATTAAAACTTTGTTTATTTTAATCTTATGAATTTTTATTAAATTTTGTAAATATATTTGATTGTTCGAAGGCTTTTTAATATTGGAGGTTAATGAATTAAATGGACTAAATATTTTTTACACAATTGAAATTTTGTTTACAAAAACATCTATCTATGATATTTGTTTTTAAGGAAATAAATAAGATTAAACTCTGTTACGATGTCAGATTGCTAAAAACTGACTGTTTAAATCAGTGACGCGATTTCATGCCGTAAAAAATAATTGAACCAGAATGTAAAAACAATTTAGCAGTTATAAAAACAAGATTTCCAGTAGCAAATTACTAGTATTAATTTACCATATTTTTTTATAGCGCAATTATTAGTTAACTTCTTATACAATTTTTTTAAATTGTGTTTAATTTTGCTTTGGTTTGTGAGATTTTTGTTTATACCCCTGTTACTAAAGATTACGTTAATTAGAAAACCTAATTATGAATAGCGTGTATTTTCTCCTCTTACGTTAGTAATTGCTTAAACTCGACGAGACGTACAGTCACTTAAATAAAGGATCAAATTCGGGATGATGTTATTGCACTTCTGCAATACCACGTCTCCTAACTCGTGGAAAATTTTTGGAACTAATTAAAGCTGGTTAAAAACTCACAATTTTAAAGTAGTGCACATTTTTTGTTGGCCAGTGTATATTCAAAATATTTTTTTTATTTTGTGGGGACGTATTGCAATTAAATGCAATTTTTGTTATTAAAAAATTCCCTTTCTGAAAAGGGGATGATTGAAGAATATACAGGGTGTTCTTAAGAAAAATTTAGGGGCAGATTCTCCATCAGAAAATATAAAGAAAAGTTTATATAAACATTGGCCCGCAAATTTTTCTTTCTTAAAATAAAAGGTGTTAAACTTTTCATAAAACTGAAACATTTAGAAAATATTTATTTTAGTAAAATTTGTTAGACTAAATAGTGAATGTAAACCTTATTTAAATAAATATTTATTGTTGTTGTTTGATAATTGCTAATAAAAAATTATAAAACCTTATTTAAACAAAAGGTCCGCAATACTTCTTTTATCTTTTAAAAATATACAATAAAGTGGATTTTTAAAATTTATTTTCCTTAAATTAAACAAGATCCGAAAAATTAAGAGATATAAAAGCTGTAGTTTTATATTTTTCAGTTGCCGTTCGAGACAACAGATGGTGATACTGGTAGTAATATACAGGGTAGAAGAAAAAGTACATATTTTTTTATTTAAGAACCCTGTATATTATTTTGCCATTAAAAAGATCTTTAAATGAGCTTTAAGAAAATACCACATTAAGTACATCTAACTTTATTAGTTTCGGAAATATGACCATCCAAATCAGGTATTTAGGTAATTTTTAAAGTACCGCCATTTTGTAATAGGTGAAGATATTGACTTCATATTCTAGGGTTATAAAGTACTCGTCAGGAGCTTTAAAATGATGTATCACTCGACCCGCCTTCTCATTTAAGAATTTTGGAGTGGTGGCCCTGATGGTTAAGGGGTTAAAGGGGCGCCGTCCAATTTTTGTAAAAACCTTCCCCCTCAATAAATATCTTGACGTGTTTCGGCGATTTTCTCAAATCTGTCTCGTTTCGAAGATAACTTGAGTGGATAGTTTTTAAATGAACACCCTGTATAAACTTTTATTCATATTTTTATAGTAGAATCTGTCCTTAAATTTTCTTAACAAGATTTTGTAACACCCTGTAGAAAAAATTAAATTGCAGTACTTTAAAACTAAATGCCCACGATGTATTTCCGTTAAAATGTGTGCCTTCCTTTTATGGTTTACGCATTGCACACAAATCAATTTTAATTTCAAAAAAAACGAAAAAAAAATAAGATAGGAGCTATCGCAATTTAAACTCCTTTTAATACCGCCGAGCCTCTCTTATCTTTATTGAATCTCCTACATCTCCTTAATATTCAATTATAAATATACACCATAAACTAGTTCATCCGTTACGTGTCTGGTACTATCTACCGATCAATTTTGTATATTTCTTATTATATTAGGCTTATCTTAAGTGATTTAAACTGAATTTCTTATCAAAATCTTAATATACGTTAGTTAAAAGTGAGGTTATAAATTATTTGTGGTTTATAATTAATATGAGAGAGATACAGAGAATAAAAATGAGAGTACCTAACTAGAAAGCAGTGAGATTTCAGTACCATAGTTTACGCAACACAAAGTCAAATTTTTCTGTGATAACTTTTTCGGTACAATTTAAAAACCAAGTATAGAAGGAACAGTTTAAAAATGTAAATTCGGTGCTCTTTGATAAGAAAAAAATCACAAAAAGTTTAAAGCAAATAAATCGGCATGCTTGTCTTTGCGGCCGCCTTTGCTATATTTCTTTTATGATATGCCGGTTAATGCACCTGGTCATCGCACTATGGGATAGAAATTAATTTTTTTTTGGTCAAAATTCTGAAACTTGCCAATCTAACTTAAAATGAGGTGCTTTTTACTGGAAAAATATTGAAAAAAAAATTATAAATTATTACAAATGCTTTTGGAAACCTAAAACTTATTATATGTTATTATAAATTTACACCCCTTTAACATTATTATTTTTTATTGTACAAAATAAACTAAAATATCAGCTTGTTTGGTTAGTTCGGTAGTATTCTAATCAGTAATCCGATGATTATTATCTCAAATGATATACAGGGTACGACAATAGGTATCATTTTTTTAAATGGAATACCCTGAATATTATATCACCACCAAAAAAATCTTTTAAAATGCTTTAAAAAAATACTACATTTGATGTGTCTATCTCAATTAGTTACGGAAATATGACCATCCAAATCTAAAAAATATTTTTAAATTATTCTTAAAAGCGTAATAAAAAAACACTGTCTTGTTGGGTAGATTTTGTAGAATCCATATCTTTCATCAGAATGCCTTTATCTTTTAGGATATACAGTGTAGGACAAAACATATTAATTTTTAAAATGGAAAACCTTGTAAATTATAAAAAATCTTGTATCAGTCCTTACACTCAGAAGTAGCAAAAAGTAGGAAGGCTGTAAGTACAAAAATTGATAAAGAAAAAGGTAAAAAAATCTTTGACGAAAGAAGCGAGACTTCGCGAGACTGCATCGGAAACACAACATTGGCTCCTACTCTCCCAGTAGAAGTCGTCATATCCTTTTATAAGTTTGCGTACATGTAGTTTGGAGTATCTACTTTGAAATACACAGCATGAGCCATTAAAATTTCAAAGTTGCTTTTTGGCCAAAATAATGGATTTCTATCCCATAGTGTATCGGCGCGTCGCTGTAAAGGATAGCGGCGCCTTTGTATAAAATAGTCCGATTGCAGCGGCCTTTTTGTTTTTTTTGTATTATTTTCAAAGAGTACCGAATTTGCGCTTTTAAAATGTTCTTATTATACCATAATTTACGCAACACAAAGACAAATTTTTCTGTGATAACTTTTTCGGTACAATTTAAAAACCAAGTACTTAAGTCCAAATGGTAATTTAGGGAAAATAGGGTTTAAATTTTCTTGTTTTTTAAAATGTAAACTTTATTTTTGGAGAATGGGCAGATGGTCATGATTTAGCCTAAAAACTGGCCAACTAAAATGCATTATACAAATCACTTTTGTATAAAATGGAGATGAATATTTACTTTTCGGAAAAAAAGTATTTGCCGTTAAAAAATAGTAAGTATGTTTAACAAAGAAAAAACCATGTAAGTCGACTTGCTTTGGTGGACGCGTTATAAAATACAATAATAGAGTATGAGTATAATTACTAGAATGAATGGGCTAAAAAAACGATTTTTTAACGCTACTGTGAAAATATCATTTATGTTGACAAATAAATATTGTGAAAGTTAGATTTCTTAATATTAATAATAAAAAGTCTATCATCGCAACTAACAATTTTTTGACAAAAACCTCTTTTATACAAAACGTGGAGGTTCAATAATTTTACAAACGCAAAAAAAAGGTGCCCGTCTTTGAATTCCACAATACTTCTTTAAAAACTAACTTACTTTACATTAAAGAGGATCATTTTACCACCACTGTAAACATGCCGCCTGAGGCGGTTGCCTTACCGGATCACCCTTGGGCCGGCCCTGTATAAGTTGGTCTTGAGTTTGTTCCAGCAGAATGTTGGAAACATGTTAGCAACAATCGTAAAACGCAGAAATTGTTACAAACATTAGTTAGAAATGTTGATGGCAACAGTTTTCTGCTGGAACGAAAAATAAACAAGGCGTGCATACTGCTTATACGTCAATACAAAAAAGGTTATGTTAAAAATTTGTGAGTAATGTTTGAAGAAAGTTTGCACACTTTTCAAACAGTTTCCAACATGTTTCCAACATGTTTCCAACATCCTTAAACTACTGCTGGAACAACAAACAATTGTATAATGTTAAGAACATGGCACTGCTGGAACGACAAATTTGACGTTCGCAGAATCCGAACGGTTGCAAACATTTCTGACAGCCTGCTGGAACAAACCTTATATCTCTAAAATTACAAACATTTTTTAGCTTACAATACAGGATGTTTCAAAACTTTCTACAAATATTAGGACGTATTTTTAAGGTCAAAATAAAACAAAACAACACCCTGTATATAAACAAAAGCACTATTTTTATGCCTCGTTACTTCCGTCTTGCAGGCAAGTAAAATACAGTTTCGTGGAAGTGACACGTGACGGGCCAGGCAGGAAGTTTAAGGACGAAAATTTGGCAGGAAACGTATTAGAGTGCATTAACATCAGGATTAAATTTCCTGAAAGCTAAATGTGCAGCGGGGGTCGCTAGAAATAATAATGTAACTAATAAGAAATTCCTAAAATAACAAATGGGGGCAGGGAAAAAATTAGAGACCAAAAAAGCTTTTTGTATCGCAGGAGAGAGAAAATTACAAGATTGCCTATAGCGTTTGATATTGGGTAAAATTGTGAAAGTAAAATTAATTGGGTTTTCTTTATCACACAGTGTTGGGTTTTCAAAGGTAATGATAATAAATGGAGTGCTTTGTCTGTTCTAATTTTTTTCTTTTTTTAGAGGTAAGGTAGTTTTTCGGAAAATTATGTACGTGTGGCAAGGTTAAATTGGATTATATTTGTTAAAATAAATAAGAATACGGGATCAATGAGAAATTTGGGGATATAAAGGATAAATAATTAAAAAAGGGGCTGCGGCTAGTGCTGCAAAAGACTTAATGACAAAAACCCTTTTAAAACCTTTTTAGAGCGGTTTCTTTTGACGAGTTGTACCAAGAGTTTTAATACCGCCATAGATGGAAGCGACTCTTTAACCCAGTCTGTCAATTTTGACATGTTTTGGGTGTCTGAATTTTAGAGAGTTAGGATCATTTAATTTAGTTTTTAATTTATTTAAATAATTTACCTTAATTTTTCCAAGTTCTTTTATCACTTTTGAAGGTTTTCGACAATGCCCGAATTATCCATTGAGAACTTTTATCCATCCTGTACCATGGATTTTTCGCGGTATTTCTCCAAAATTCTAGATCATTCTTCACTCTTCCACCATACTACATTACTCAAAAGAATTATCGCATATGCTCGATTTCTTCCATAAGCTTCAATACAAAAAGGCTTTCATGAAAATGGCCATATCTCTTTTAATTATTAAGATATCAAGACAATTAAAAAAATAAAATGTTAAGAAAACGTGAAGCTATAACTTTATATTAACCATTATTTTTTACTGTTAGCAAAAAATCCTACGGGGTGATGAAAAAAATTGAAAAAATGGATAATTTTTAATCGCCCTGTATGATGTGCTGTTGAAAGGGAGTAGTCAAATTTTTGATTATAAAATATCAGAAATGGGTAAGGGTATAAGGGTTTTATTTTAATGTCTAGACCTTTACTAGTTTTGTCTTTTACAATTAAAGTAGTGTCATCTGCAAAAGTACTGAATCGGCTCGCGGCCCCAAACCAATATCATTAATGTAAATCAAAAACAGGATGGGGCCAAGAACCAACCCTTGAGGTACCCCGCAGCTGATTTTCTTTTCATCTGATCTTCTATTTTTGACAAAGGCAAACTGTGTTCGGCCAGAAAGTTACGAGCTCAAAAGTTGTAAACTTACCTGATCGAAATTAAATTTATTTAGTTTTTCTAAGAGAAGGCTATGAGAAACACAGTCGAAAGCTTTTGTAAGATCACAAAAGATCGCTCCCACAATTTCCCTATATTCTGTGTCATTTATAATTTTATTTAAAAGGTAAATAAGTGCATCAGGATTTTTAGCTCTAAAACCAAACTGTCTAAAATAAAACAATGTATGTTTTTCAAAATGACCAAGGATATGTTGCTTTAAAATTGTCTCAAAAACAACAAAATTATGGGCAAAATAGAGATAGGTCTTAGATTATTTGGGTCATTTGTATTTGCAACCTTTGGTATAGGTACAACCTTTGCTATTTTTAAACATTATAGTAAACTTCCGTATGACAAAAAACAGTGAAGCGTTTGCCAAGTTCTACACCCGAAACATGTCAAAATTGACAGGCTGGGTTAAGCCGCCCCTTCCCTATATGGAGGTATGAATATTCGTGGTAAACCTATCAAAAAGGAACTTCGTCAAAATGGTTTTAAAAGAGTAAATATTATGTAGTTTATTTCACTATAACTTTTTTTTATCTTTGGACAATCCACGAAGGCTGAAAGCCTAAATACTAACGTACCGTGGGTGTCTTAAGCAAGGTAAGAAGAAGCTTGTTAATACGGGACTTAAAAACTTAAATATTTGGGGAGAAGGAAAGACCTCCGCTGGCAGTAGCTTCCACAGTCTAGAAACTCTAGGGATAAAAAAACCGAACGAAATGGGAAGTTCGGGGCCTGTCCAATTGGACCGTATAGGGATGCATACGTGCGACACCACAAGTTTCTCTGTTGGGAGCTGCAAGAGGAGGGACTATACTAGATACTTTTTGCTTTAATTTTATAACAATATACTTAATTTTAGCTATTTTATTTGTCCCTAAACCTAAACGTTACATTTTTAATTAACAAGGCACATTTGCAGTCATAACGCTGCGCAGATTATACACAGACTTGACGGAAAATTAAAAGCCATGGCTCTAAAGAGACTTGGATAATTACCGCCCTAACATGCGAATTAAAAAGACTAACCGACAAAACGACAACGAATTAAAAGCCTATTTTTGTTAATGTGCAAAAACGAGAAAAAGAAGAAAAATGAGAAATGGGCCCTCGTGCGTTTAAAATGTCGTTTTGAGGGTTATTTTCGGCTATTTGTTTTCCTGAAGTTTAGATTTTATTTGTCAAATGCCTTTGTTTTTCGGGTAAGCTTTATTTCTCGGAAAACTTGAGTTTTATGTGATGTACAAGGTGGAGGGCATGTTTTTTCTAAAATCCCTTTGAAAAAATGTAAGAGAGAATGAGAAAACGCAAGATGGTATTATTTTGGAAATCGTGGAATGCGTTAAACGCAGTGGGGCAAGTAGCCGTTGGTTTTGGGTTGGGGGAAGCTTAAACCACTTTTAATGTTGTTGTATAGTATATTTGCCAAAAAAAAAAAGAAAATATGTTTAGGTTTAAAAATAACATTAAAGTATGCAAACTTGTTCATTGTTAAGAATATTTTTTTTATGCGTTAACGATAAAAAATTAGGTTTGTATAAGTGCATACTTATATAAAAATGTAATATGTTAAGAAAGCTTAAGAACTGTTAAAACAGCAAAAAATCACAGAAACGCTTATTTTTGCAGAAAAAAATTTAAAAAACCTTTTTTACTTTAAACAAACCACTTTGCAAATTTGATTGCTGGTTTTAATTCTAAACATCTTTTTACTATTATAATAAAATAAAGGTACTTTTTTCTTGAGCAAAATTTATATTTTTTGACATACCGCGTATACCACTGCAAAAATTAATAACTGATCATTGCATTGTTAGACAATGCAAAACTTATTAAAAAAATAACTCTTCTTGTAAAATCAATAATGGAAAAGTTTTCCATATGGTGCAAACTTAAGTAAACACGCTGTACATAAATACTACTATTTTTTAATTACTTTCTTGAAATCTATTTCTGAATTAAAATATATTATTAAATAAAGATAATTGTGTAGCATCAATTACAATTAATTTAAATAACACTTGGTTGCCTTTGCTCGATACTGAAGTATCTTCAGGAAAACTAAAAATCAATTAACTCATTACCTTTTTTGTCTTACAAATAATAAATACACCAGTTACTTATGTCACTCAAGACACATATGTCAAACTATTTTCAGTTTGAGATTCTAAAAGCACAAAATTTAATCATTTCTTATTTAAATATTAGTTGGTTTTTTATTTTTATTTTTTAAGTTCATTTTTAACTTGACAACGGTTTTTTGGGTTTTTCGGGGGTTTTCTTTTATTTTGTTTCAGGCGACCGGCAAGTTCATAGGGGTCAATAGGGCTGAACAGGGTCAGTTCGTATACCCCCTAACCAGAACTAACCAGGACCGAAGCGGTTCCATTCTTTCCAGGCGTGTACCTAACAAAAAGACCATCCATTAAAATATTCAATTTTGGTAATTATTTACAAATTGGACACGTCGCCGATTTTATTAAAATTTGGTATACTGAGTTTTTGGGGCGCTGATCACAAATCTGATATATTTTTGCCGGACACGTTTTGTGTGCAGGGTATCCATCATCAAACCTAAATAGAAAACTAACCTAAATTTACCGTATTCCTCAAAGTCGGTCTATATAAGGTCACGACATTCGGCCAAATTGCTTTGACGTGTTATGACGTCACATCTCCCATTTTTCGGCCATGTTGTTCAGTGCCGGAGATATACAGTTTATTGCATTAATAGAATAACCGTTTATACAACAGTTTTTAATTATTATTAAGTTGTAAATTCATTTACTTTTAATAAAAAACATTTGGAGGTACATCTTTCAACAAATATCACTTCCAAAACAATGCAAAATGAAATGCGCAAATTCTAGACGCCACTGGATTGATCATCAGCTTTGATTTTACCCAGTCTTGCCAACTTTTCTCCGTGGAGTGCCCTTCCTTGCGTCCCCGACCTCGAACCGCCTAAAAGTTGAGGATATGTCGCAACCTTATAAATATAAACTAACCTTGGTATTTCTAATTTTTATTTTTTTCGCTAAATTGGCACACGGTTATTAATTTACACCTCTTGAGAACTCATTTTTCTATTTTTTTCCGCTTTCTTTCCATAAAATTGCATAGCTTCACTTTTAATCATGCCATGACTACTGCGATTGAAAGTAAAGTTTTACAATTTTATGGAAAAATTGTAAAATAAATAAAAAATGGGATTTTCAGAGGTGGACATCAAGTAATAAGTTCCAATTTGGCGTTAAATTAGGAGTTTTTTGCAAAATGAAGGGAAAAGATGGTAAAATTTATGTTCCTTTCATGTTTGATGATGGATATCTTGAAAACCAGAAGTGTTCGACAAAAAATTCTTTCAGAATCGTGATCAGCGCCACAAAAAACCCGTATACCAAATTTTAATAAAATTGGCCGTGTAACCGGTTTGTAAATAATTGCCCTAATTTTTATTTACAATGGCACGTTTTTAGCCATAAACCTACAGATTAAAACCAACTTGTCGGAAAGTTAAGGGCCATAGTCATAAAGAGACTCAAACAATGCGAACGGTTAACATTACCTGTCTACAATGTGTCGTAAAAAGACTAAAAGACAACAAGATACAATGCCTACTTTAATTAAAAAGGCAGAAACGACAAAGTAAGGGAAATGGGAAATTAGCCTGCGTGCGTTTAAAGTGTTATTTTCCCTTTATGTAAAATATGTTTGTTCTTTGGTTTTTACTATTGTGAGATGTTTAAATTTAGAATATAATGGAATCAATTTTAGGTCTACTGATTCACATACCTATGTTTTTATTAGCGAATTTTAAAGTATTTCACACAAAATAGGAGAGAATCAAAATGAAATTCATTGGACTAATGCATCAGGTCAAAAATTTAATAAAAAACTTATACTATATTTTATAAATTTAACCATAGATTATGCTTGCGATGCGCCTATCAAACGCCGGCTGGCTCGCGTAAAGCTTATTTCATATACTTACAAAATGCGATTTACGAATTGAATTGTCAAACGGTCAATTTCGAGCGAATTATTCGAAGTTTACACATTAAAACACGTTCCTCAATTCGCAAATCGTATTTCGTAAGTATATAAACTAAGCTTTCCGAGAGCCAGACGGCGTATGAAGATCTATCTATGGTTTAACAAAGCAGAAATACGATTTTTTTGGTCCTACATTATGTACTATTGATATAGCGTTCCGTTTAAAATTCAG
The DNA here is from genome assembly GCA_014170235.1 of Listronotus bonariensis. Lineage (NCBI taxonomy): Eukaryota > Metazoa > Arthropoda > Insecta > Coleoptera > Curculionidae > Listronotus > Listronotus bonariensis. The sequence goes on from JACEGR010003449.1 coordinate 20,373, forward strand.
AAAAGGGTTTAAAGTTTAGATCACCATCTTTTCCGACTAGAACTCTTTGTTTGACCTCCGGACAGTGCGGACGTGCGTAGATGACTACAAAGTTCTTCCCGGAGTGGCGGCTGGAGGTGTCGTACGAACGTTTTTTACCTTCGGGGATCAAGGAAAGATTCACGCTAAATTGACGGCATCTTTCTTTCTGGATCTAAGCGCTGTGAGCGAAGATTCCTATAAGCTGATGGTATCCTGTTTGGTGGTGAACACGAGGTATTTCTCAAATGGCGGGAAATAGATGGGCGTGCCATGGGAACTGTCAGTAGTGAAAGTGAAGGTTATACGTAACACCAGTACCAGATCTTGGTTTGACAGCCGAAAATTTATGCATTGCATCGATTGTTGAATTATTTGTTTTATTTTTGGAATTTCTGGAAGCTACGAGCTCGATTATCCAGATTTTCCGCCGACGAAGCCCTGGAAAGCATAGTCCGGAAGGGGGAGAGTGGTGGATTGGACCTGAAGGGACCAAAACTAAGAAAAAAATAGAAATAGAAATAGAATCTTTTCCGACTATTCTCTTTCCGTATATTTTAAGAATTCTTAAGTAAATTTTCTTTAAAATGTACAGATCATCCTTAGTATAAAAAGTTATGACTCCAAATTGATTTTTTTTACTTTTTTACTTACTTAAGTTTCTAACGTATTTTTCTTTTTTTTTGCAGGTAAGCCAACTTTAATTAATTGATTAGTATGTTGTTAGACGTTCTTAAATAAGGTAAGACAAACTTAGGAATTTTTAGGAAAGTAAAGTATTAATTTTGGGTTTTCAATTGGTTCACCGCCAAAAAACATAACTGTTTTTTGCAGTATAAATTTAAAGCTTTAGAGTCTATATTTATTTAGAAAAGGGCTTTCGAAAAAATAAGCTATTTTTTCGTCCAGGTTAAATCTATACTAATATATAAAGAGGTAAAGTCTGTAACTTTGTGAGTCTGTGGGTTTGTTTGTTTGTAGCCGCTAATCTTTGGAAGTACTGAACCGATCATAAAAATTCTTTCACAATCAGAAAGCTACACTATTTAGGAGTGTTATAGGCTATATTTTACTATGATTAAACAAAAAGTTTAGATATTAACGCCCAACGAAGTGGGCACGGGTCGGCTATCTTGGATAAACTATAACTAAAATTCGATATTGTGGTTACTATTTTCAACAGATTTTAATGCAGTTTTGTTTAATAGATAGAGTGATTAAGAGGAAGGCTTATATGGAAAATAATAAAAAAAAACATATAAAGTGTTTGAAAATAGCTATTTACGTTACTAGACCGGAAAATGGTATTTTACGGGTTGACGAAAAACATTTACAGGGCGAGCCGTAGGCGAGTCCTGTAGTTTTGAGGAGACCCGTAAAAATTATTTCCGGTCGAGTATCGTACATAATTTTAGAGTTATATTTAAACGACAATAAGGACGCTGCTTCAATTATTTCATCTGGATTTTCCATGTCTGACTCCATTTTGGCAAAATGATGCTTTCTTTACTTTACAATATCTTGAACTGTCAAATAGTAACAATTGAACTCTGACAATTTTTGTCATGGCTAACAGGATTTTTTGATATCAGGGACCGGAAAGTAAATGAGAGACCGGAAAGTAAATTAGTCCTGTAAAATAGCATTTTCCGCTTAAAAAATTGAGTGGAAAATTCTATTTTCCGGTCAATTAAAAAAATAGTTTACATTTAAAATTCGATATTACTCAACGGACTTGATGGGTTTTTTTTAAAAGATAGACTGATTTAAGAGAAAGGTTTAAATGTATAATAATATTTAAAAAAATATACAGAGTGTTAAAAAAAATAGTTTAAATTTATAATTCGTTATTGACGTTACTATTGCAATTAAAAAAAGTGTTTATAGGAATTATGCACAGGTATCTATGGTTTATAAAAAAAATTAGAATTGCCACACAGGGTGGGTAAAAAGATGTTTTTTAAAAAACTTTTAAAACTAAATTGCATTCTGACTATGTTATTATACCATCTAGAGGTTTACAAAATTTCTTAAATATAAAGATTTGCAAAATAATTATAAGTATTTAAGAAAATATTATACAGAGAGTACCAAAAATATAACCAAAGAATATCATTAACACAAGCATGTTTCTTATCGGGAAAAAGGTTTTCTAAAGAAGGAATCAACGATGAAAGTTTTTCATAAAATTTTTGTGTCGTAAGTCAAAAACTTCAAGATTCCCTGTAATAATAAATCGTGGATTTCTACCTTAATACTTATCTTTTACTTAGTATAAGTGGCAAAGTTTTGCAAAAAACTGTTTAATCTTGTGAGCGTCACATTGAAGAATATTCCGAACTGTTATAAACATATCATACGGAAGCCAAAAATTTTTCAAAAAACTTGGATTCCACTTTTGGGCCAGAAATTATTTCTTCTTTTTTAACCTGTATAATACTTTGTGTCAACTTCAAGTCCGACCATTTTTGAGAGTATTGTTCACATATCTGGGAATTTTGTTAAAAGAGGAGCTGTTCGTCTTATTAATATTTTTTTTTATTCTTACTTCTCTTGTCCATCTCCGTGCTGTACAAGATCTCTTACATTTTTGTTGGTATTTTCAGAGGCGGACATATCAACTTTTCCGCGGGGGGCATATTTTTTTTATCTTTTTGACATCCACGAAGGCCTAGGCCTAGATACCAGAGTACCGTGGGTGTCGGGTTATTATATGTTTTAACCCATCGTTCCCCTGTTCCGTCAACGTTGTTCAAGCACTGAAACATGCAGTTATGCATTTCACAGCACCTTTTAGACAACGCGGTAGTGCCACCACGGTCGTTATTTTTAAATAACTACTACCTAAATATGTCTTCCCCGCTGGGAATCGAACTGGCGACCTCTGGCTTCGAAGATTAAAGCTCTGTCCACTACGCCACGGGGGATACATCATTAAATGCCCATATTTGCAATTAGGTGTGTTAAGGTAAAAAAATCTGTTACAAAGGATGTGGCATAAACGGAGGGGGAGGGCATGCCCCCCTTATGACCGTCCATTGGTATTTCTATGGCTTCTGCTCTGAGGAATTAGCAAGTATAATGTCCGCTCTTTTACGCAAATGTATTCTAATTTCTCCATAATATACTTATTAAGTAAAAATTTAATTTTATTGCGTTTGCCAGTGAATTATGAAAATGTAATTATGATTATAATTTCCATATCACCGCACATTAATGGTAACTTTTTAGTTTTAAAATAATTGGGAACTTTATGTGGTTAATTTTAAACAAGCCATTATTTATGACTCGGAGTCATTTAGTTTAAATTATAGACCGCAATAGCTACATTTTGATTAGATAATTAACCGAAAATTAATGCTTCATTTATTTTCGAATTTATATATTTGTATAAAATTGTGTTTTATGCTTATGTTAAATAGGCTTTTTTTAAGGTCTTTTAAAAAATTCTTATTAGGAGATACTGATATTATTTTAAAATTGTTATTTAGCAAGGTTAGTTTATATTTATAAGGTTGCGACATATCCTCAACTTTTAGGCGATTCGAGTTTGGGGACGCAAGGAAGGGCACTCCACGAAGAAAAGTTGGCAAGACTGGGTAAAATCAAAGCTGATGATCAATCGAGTGGAGTCTAGAATTTGCGCATTTCATTTTGCATTGTTTTGGTAGTGATATTTGTTGAAAGATGTAATTCCAAATGTTTTTTATTTAAAGTAAAAGAATTTACAACTTAATAATAATTAAAAACTGTTGTATAAATGGTTGTTCTACTAATACAATACACTGTATATCTCCGGCACTGAACAACATGGCCGAAAAATGGGAGATGTGACGTCATAACACGTCAAAGCAATATGGCCGAATGTCGTGACCTTATATAGACCGACTTTGGTTATTTAGATACTATATCCACGGAAAAAGCTTAATGCTTACAGCAATATCTGTGATATAAAGAAAATTAAAAATTATTCTTCCAATTTGGATGGCCATAAGTTTGCAAAAATATCAAATGTGACCTATTTTTAGGCTTTTTTAGAATATTTTTTTAATGATAAATAAATGACTTTGCTAATATAATTAAAATTTATCAAGGAAAACAGTTGTTTTTGAGGCCCCTCAAATGCCTCAAAACGTGACAAAACTTTTAGATTACAAGAAAGGGAGAAAGCTAAAACCTTCACCCCTGTTTGACTGACAAAAGTTTGACACTTTGACCTATTTTTCGGAATCACATTAGGCGTTCTTTAATGCAAACTCCTAAAATTGATTACAAGCTGTGTTCTTGAAAACACCCTACTTTTTAGAGTAAAATTTAAATTACTTGTTTTTATTTAATTATGGCAATACAATTAGCAATCTGGAAAGAAATAAATCGAAAATAAATTTTAAGTTATATCGAAACGAAAATTTTTTCAAAAGAAATATGTAGAATAATTAAAATTTTATATTATTATTACAAACGAAGTAATCAATATTAGCTTCTACAAATTTCATTATGTGTAATTTAATTCAGTGCGTAAAAACACTCAGAAACATATGGCCATATGGTTTTTTTAAAGAAATGCTAACAATTTCTCTCTCTCTCTCTCTCTATTTTTTTCTTGGTTTTGGTCCCTTCAGGTCCAATCCACCACTCTCTCCCTTCCGGACTATGATTTCCAGGGCTTCGTCGGCGGAAAATCTAGATAATCGAGCTCGTAGCTCCCAGAAATTCCAGAAAGAAAACCAACAATTCAACAATCGATGCAATGCATAAATTGTCGGCTGTCAAACCAAGTCTGCTACTGGTGTTACGTATAACCTTCACTTTCACTACTGACAGTTCCCATGGCACGCCAATCTATTTCCCGCCATTTGAGAAATACCTGGTGTTCACCACCAAACAGGATACCATCAGCTTATAGGAATTTTCGCTCACAGCGCTTAGATCCAGAAGAAAAAATGCCGTCAATTTCGCGTGAATCTTACCTTGATCCCCGAAGGTAAAAAACGTTCGTACGACACCTCTAGCCGCCACTCCGGGAAGAAATTTGTAGTCCTCTACGCACGTCCGCACTGTCCGGAGGTCAAACAAAGAGTCCGTGCTAACAATTTAAGAAGGTGATTCCTTGTGTAAAATAAAAAGGTAGTTTGCTTTATAAAGATAGAGTGAAAAGTTAACTATTGGGAAGATTTTGCGTTATAAAAATAGCCAAAAAATAACGTTTTTATTTTTTAAATAAAAAAACGAAAAGCGCTAGGATAATGAAATTCTACGGAAATATTGCTATTTTAAAAATACACCTTTTAAATAGTTTTAAACTTCTTTAGAATTAATGAAAGTGGTGGAAAAAGCATCCCTTTATCATTTTTGCTAAACAAATTTAAAGGAAGACTTACGCAATGACCTCAAAAATTTTATATGTATTTTTTAAATATTATTTAGAAACTTTTTGACTTCTTGTTTTTTTTTTTTATTAAACTCAACAATTTCAAATAAAAAAATAAAATGTAAGTCGTAGTGTGTCGGGACCGAAAAATTTACTTAAAAGCCTTTTTTACCGTCCCCCATAAAGGCGTTTGTAATTTTTTTTATTTTACACTGCTGGGTGGTTTAAACACAGAACTTTTTGTTTTTAAGATAAAAAAGAGACAATTATTTTTTCAATTTTTTGCGATATTTCTATAATAATTGACTTTTTGGCTCCGCATGTTTATAAAGCAAACCTCCTTTATGTTGAACAAAGAGTCACCCAATAAAATGTTTTGCATTTGTTTAGAAACACCCTGTAGAAATATATTTTTTTTTTGGTTTAACCAAATATTGATTTACTAGATGTAAAAGAAAATTGAGAGTAAAGTAAATATAATATAAATAATAGTTTAAAAAAACTAAAAAAACACGCTTTTATATGCAACCGAACTAAAAATTAGAAAATCATTTTTCATTACAAAGAGTTTGTCAGTCACTTCAGAGTAAAAAGCGTGGGGTGCTTAATATATTAAATGTTATAATTATTCTATTTGCAAATATCTATGAGGGCAAAGTTATGAAAAATAGTAAAATGCACCCCACGCTTTTTACTCTGAAGTGACTGACAAACTCTTTGTAATGAAAAATTATTTTCTAATTTTTAGTTCGGTTGCATATAAAAGCGTGTTTTTTTAGTTTTTTTAAACTATTATTTATTTTTCATTTTTAGTTCGATATATCAATTAGTTTTTAAAATAAATGCTCCAGTTTATTCACTAAAAATTTCTTCGCCATGCATTCTTGATTTAAAGCTAAAGTGGCCACATAATTTTCACCTTTTAGAACTCCGTATTTCTATGTATTTTACATCTTTTATTATAAAATTGAAAAAGTCAATTAAAAAAACGCAGCAAGTTATGCATCAATTGCCCTTGCGCATTCGCCATAATTAAAAACGATTATTAAGGAATTTATTTATCCTGGCGTTGGCGGTCCTAAAATCAGGATAACTGGATACTGTTTTTAAATTATTGCATTGTCATCGGTCCTTGATGCGTGTGCTAAGTTTCAAAGAAATTGAAAACTAACCAGAACTAACTAGTTCACAGTATTCCTCCTTCTTTTTTTGCACACAATTCTTGATTTTTCATTTTTAGTTCGATATATCAATTAGTTTTCTGCGGTCATGTGATATTGAAATGTTTCACGAACTATTTCGTAATCTAATCATTTCATTTAAAGCTTCACTGTTGCATGGAGTTTCAGAACGCAACTACTCCGAACAAGTTTCATGTTGGTCTGCATGTAACGGGGTTTGTACCCGTTTAACGGGGGTTCTTGTTAACCCCACGGTCTTCCTGTCGTTTGCCGAGGGGTTGCTTCCTATGGGTGGACGCACGCTTGTTTAACTAAGGTGTTGCAACCTTATCCCGGTCCCCAACCCGTCGGCAAATGTTGTCAAGTTCGATTATTCAATTGTCTAATCTGGCGCCTCCGCCAGAACGTACGATTTTTCACTTTTCCGGTTTTCCTGGAAAATGCTGGAACTTAACGGGATACTGTTTTTAAATTATTGCATTGTCATCGGTCCTTGATACGTGTGAAAAGTTTCAAAGAAATTGAATAGTTGGAAGTTGGTAAAAATTAGGCTCAAAGATTCCGTTACATAGTTACAACCCAAGTTAATAAAAGCGTGTTAATAAAAAAGCGTGTTAAAAAATACGTAAAAGTTTTCACTGCTTTTAATTAAAAGGTTTAAATTAAAATCGTACATTTTTACTTCTTTTAAAAACAAATTTAATTTTAAGGAATACTTTAAACAAGGGGTTGCTGGTGGTAAACTTAACAAAAAGCTTTTTTACCACTCTGTATCTCAAAAGTTAATACATTTAGGACATTAAATGATTATTTAAATTTTTTTTTTTTTTTTTGAAAATAACCTAAGAATTTACAGTCTTAAAGATTGGCATCTAATTAATAAATTAATTTACAATATTTACGTCATAGGTTTATTTGAACTCTTCTTCTTAAAATTACCTGAGGATTTACTCTTACAAATCAGAATCTTTTCAAAACTCTGTATATAATTTTAAATTTTTGTCTTCAGCCGTCCTAACAAACTGCGTAGTTACGGTTTTATGGAGCAACGAAGAAATATACACCAAAACCAAGCGGAAGTTTGCTTTTCAAATGAGCCAAACTAGGCTCTTAATTCAAGTTAAGTAACATAAAATCGGGAGTGCAAAACGAGGACTGCAAAACGGAGGATGTTGAAGGTGTAATAAAGTTAAAGTTTATTAAAGTAGATAACTACATTCATCATTAAACAATTTGGCTGAGGGTTTAATTATTTTGCAAAAAGGCAGTTTAATGAACTTAGAACGCTCTTTAATTAAGGTTTTCGCTTCCCAAAAATAAAGGTATTAAAAACACAAATTAAATAATTTTGAGTCATTTTTTCCTGTTAACCGTATTCATCGGAGTGGTTTAAACCGCATTTGAAATGGCAATATAAATATGAGATTTAGATAGAGATAGGTAGGGTAGGGCGGGGCTAGTTGAGCAATTTTTCACTTGATTGGTTATAGCTCTTCAAAAATAAGTCTTAATGGCTTATAATGGATATTGATGGATTAGCAATTTATCTCTTATTAATAGTGTCCATAGTAATTTCTTTCTAATAAGTCGAATTTAGGAGCTACATCTATTTTAATGTAGATAGTCAAGTATGCCCAACGTACCCTATAGGTGAGGTAAGTTAAGCATGGGTATGGGGCTAGTGAAGCACATAGAAAGTACCTTTAGTCAAATCATGGCTTGAATGTTAGATACGTTTACAATAAAAATACATTTTGACAATTTTCTTTTTATATTTATAATCTTATAGTGACAAAACAACAAATCTTATTAATAAAACGTACCTAGCTTATCTTAACTATTGAATTTAATACCTTACAATTCATCTTCGTTTTTTAAACTTTTTAAGCAGTTTTATTTTGCTTTTCTTGTAATGCCTCCTGTATATGTTAAATATGCAGCTTTTCTCTATTTTCTGTTTGATTTGGCCAATTTTCTTGGACCAGCCTTTGGGTATGGTCGAACTATTTCCAGAGAAAATTTATAAGCTAGATAGGTCAGCTCGTTTTCTTTGTTGCTTGTACAAAGTTCGGTTTGCAGCCTCTTTTAAATCTTGAGGAGGGTCTAGTAGTCTTACTGTTATAAGTTCGTATCCTAAAAAATAAAAACATTTTATACTTAGAACTATGGGTTAGTTGGGCAACTGTAGCTCAACTAACACCAACCTGAAATTTTAAAGAAAAAGTAAATTTATTAGAAAACCGGGTAGGATTATATCCAAAATCTTTATACATATTAAAACTGCAATAAATTTACTTAAGATTAACACTTACCTGATTGAGAACGGAATACATTTAACTATCACAGATTAAATTTTACGGCTTGCAATTATTTTACTTTTTAAATCACAAAATAAACAATGCGCACGGATACTTTTCTCGATCGCCGCGTCACCACTAGTGGTCGCACAATGAGTTCCCCTCGCGCAACCCCTTCTTTATGCTATTTGATGCTTTCGCATGCCGTCGATAGTTTTGAGATATTTGAATTGCCCAACTTTCCTCTATGCTCAACTAGCCCCGCTCTACCCTATTTAAATGTTTTTAAAATGTTTGAATCGTCACCCCTCTTATTTCTGTTGTTTTGTAACTTAGAACAAAAGTAAAAACCGATATTAGAAGACAATTTTCGTAATTTCCATTGCTGTAGATGGATTTTTTAAAATTTAATATTTTTTAAGATGTAAACTATACAAGATTTGTCTTCAGGAACACCCTATATGTTTTTAAATCATTAAATTATGTCAGATGGGAGCTTTTCAAAAATATATAATACCTAATAGTTTTTATACTTTTGGAAGTTTGCTTAGATGGCATTTATATACAGACTGTCCACGGATGGCGTTAACAAGAGGACAAATGGACCAATAATTTAATTTTTCGAAAAAGTCATTCGCCATAAAAAAATTTACTTGTAAAAATAGGATTTACCAAAAGAAAATGTTTTTTTTTGGCAAAAATTAAAAGAAAAATCAAGAGTAAACTTCCTTTATTTTTTATTTAAAAGCAAAATACCATTTAAAAAATGTATTAAGAATTGCTTTATTAATACCTGTTGCTTATTAATGTTGCAGGGGTATCAAAAAGATTTATGAAAGTAATTTTAAAGTTATCAAAAATGAATTATTTTAAATTCTTGTAATAAAATAACCTAAAAACTCTCATATTTTGCTTTTTAAACACCTGGTTTTTCTAAATTCCTACACAACACAATTTTTTAGCTGTAAAAGAATGGCGTTTTTGCCAAATTATGGAGTTCAGCAAAATTTTGTATTACGTTTTTGTCGAATAAAAACATTATTATAAATAATAATAAATCATGCTTAAAAATAAAAAATTAAGGTAGTTTACTCTTGGAGAAAAACCATGTTTTTAAGTCTTCGTAAATCCTATTTTTTTATAAGCAAAAATTTTTTATAAAGAATGACTATTTTTTCGAAAAATGAAATTTTTTTGTCCATTGTCTTGTTAACCCCGTTTGTGGACAGTCTATAGAGAAATGAGATACAATATAATTTCCGACATCCCAGTGATCACCCTCATATTTGGAGACACCCTGTACTTATACCACGTGATAGATTTGTTTTGATTAATGCATTTTTTAGTTAATAAATCATGTAGTTTAAGCGTTCATGAAGTACCTACATAAACAAAAATGTTTTTTAAAATCCAGTGCTAGATAATTTTACTGCATGACACAGATGAATAAATCCAAATGCGGCAGACGAAATAAGCAGGAATATCGGGATTACAGGATAACACAATGGTAAATGAAGTGTCAAATGTGTAATTTAAAGCTGACAGAAGTAAAGCTTTCAACCGGTAAATCGGGAATTATGTTCCACCTAAATCAGGTGGGTTAATCGTTTCGATGTTTGTACTATTGTGTGCATGGTGTTTGAGACAGCTAAAAAGCCTTTTATCTTATTAGGGAGGAAGTCTTATTATGTTACCTTAATCAAAAGTAAAGAAAAATTTATATTAATTAAAGAAAAAAGGTGATGGTCGATTTTAGGGACAGGGGACAGGACTTTTTCAAATTTTTCTTTATGTACATTAATTTAAGAACATTTTACAATAATTTACACTTACACTAAAGTGCGGATAATTACATTTGGAGCAGCTAATTTTTAATTTGTGGACTTGTATGCAAAAAGAAGAAAGAATTTAGTGAAAATAAGGTTGGTTCTAGTTAGTTATGGGCATGTAGCAAAATGCCCAAAGGGCACCTTGCTATATGCCCAATTTTAAAACTATTACTTGCAATTTGGATGCAAAAAGAGTTTGACGAAAAATTAAGTGACCGTAAATTTCTAATAATTCCAAGAATATTCACACAATCTGATTGATAACCCTGTAAAGTAAATCTGAAAATATTAGATAGAGAGAGAATTTTTCGCAAATTTTTTTCTTTAAATTTACTAATTAGTCTTGTAAACCCCATTCTTCATGAAAGTCTGATTACCACGATATTGGCCTAAAGAGTAAAAAAAATTTTTTGGTTAGTCCCCTTCTCCTAAATATAGCCAATATGTATTAAGTAAGCTAATTCCCAACTTAATTTTTCTTTGGTAAATTATATCAAACTTTATCGACAAATTTTGCAAAATTACCTATATCTATCTTTTAAAAAGTATAGCCAGCACCGGCGTAACTACGGAGGGGCCTGGGTGGGCCCCCAAGGTGTTGCCAGGCCCCCTAGGCCCCCTCCATGTTCAAGGGCTAATTACGCCTATAATAGCCAGCTGAAAATGTTTTACTCTACAATTGTGTATGCAAAACTTTCCAATGCATCTAGTTGTTAAGAAGTTATAAGAAAAGGCAGATCTTTTTGCGAAATTTGTAATTTCATCAAATTTTCCAAAAAGAAATACAGATGGAGGATTCGCTTTTGAAACTTGCATATTTTTTGAAGAAATTTTTTACCAATATGTTCCTTGAGGCCAATAGCATCTAGTACATATTGGTGTGCGACCCATGTCTCAGATTTTTGGATAAATAATATTTTATTGTTGTGTTTTTTCCACACAACACCATTTGCCTTCAAATCTAAAATTAATGTATTCTCAACTAACATTAATTGCGTTTTTTTACAAACTTAATTACTAAAATTTCTTTAATTAAAATTTTTCCTAATTGAAACTCCGCAAAGTACACATTTTCGCATTTTAAGGCCAGGCGAAGCTTTAAAAACGCTATTATGCCGTCACTTATAAATAAAAAAATCTTTTAATTTTTCGCCTTGTTTTTTCCTAATATTTGTTTTTTCACCTTAATTTAATTCCACGTTTTAATAGGATTCATGGAAACATAAAATTTAATTTTAGTAATGGAATATTTTTAAAAAGAATGAATAAAAAACAGTTGATGCAGAATATTTTTATACGATAAGAAATAGCAATGGATTGTTGCGTGTTTTTAAGATATTAAATACCAGTAGCGTATCATTTAATACAGAATGTTTCAGAATAAGAAGCTGATTCCTAACAATATGAATCTTAGAGGTACAGGGTGGTAAAGTTTTAAGTTATCTTTTTAACATAATATCGGTGATACCATTTCATATTATTTCTCTTCAAGAATATGAATAAGTCGAAAGTTTAAGAGTGACTAATTCCAAGATTTTGTATAAAAAATGCAACAATTGTTGAAAAACCCATAAATTTAAATTAATTTAAATAATTTTAATATTGCACCTCCTAATGTTAATAATAAGGGGTAAAAATTTTATATTTTTTTTATCATCATAAACAATATTTTTATTTCATACTGTCCAGTAAATCCACTTACCCTGTATTAATTTAGGGCCTGTAAATTGCACATTACGGTACCTGGTACCGTAATGTGTTGCCTAGCAACGCTGTCATATTCATTATAAATGTCCACGTGATCATTGTTGTTATGCCTTAATTAATGTCATTTTTGGATGCCAAAATGAAATAAATCTTTAAATACTTATATATTAAGCAATTTTCATCTGACATTGGATATAAAGGAATTTCCACTTGTACTTAAAATATATGTTTTTTACCAACTTATGTAAAAAAATTATTAGATTACTACAAAACAGACTTCTTATTATATTTTTTAAAATATTTTGTTTAACTAAAGTTGGTCATATCTATTTTATTTAAACCTATATCTAGCGTTACCTATTTAATACCATTTAGGAACTTCTACTTGTAACATACATATATTTTTCTACCAACATTATTAAATGAAAATTATCATATTACAATAAAACAACAGACTTAATGTTACATTTTCAAAAATATTCTGTTTTACTGAATTTGGTAATTTCTATTTAATTTGGACCTATCTAGCGTTTCCTATTCAATACCGTTTAGGAACTACAACTAATATAATATTTTTTTATCAATTTGACAGTGACAAGCGAAGAATAATCATAGTTACCTATGATATGGAAAACAAGGCTGTTATCTACGTAATTTAAGTGAAATAATTTAAAACTAACAACATGTTCTCTTAAAATTTTATAAATTAATATTTTTTCATTAATTTTCATAAAGTATGAAATAAAATATTATACGATACACGTCCGTTAGGTGTTATTACAGTAGACTAAAAACCAGTTACAAAGATGCCACAAGCGTCATACAAATAAAGACGGCCATCAACTATCGCTGTCTAAACGCGTCGTTTACATCGTGTGCGAGCAACAAAAAGGAGAATAATTGAAAGTGGGACAGAAGTGATGAAGCCGTGGCATCTTCTCTACTGGCGAGAACTCTACTCGTTTATATTCCAGACTCGGCTCCTTCGGCGCCTTGTCCGTTAACATCTCGTACTGTAATAAGTCACCTACCGGACCAAAGAATACCAATCCATAGAACCCCACAAGTGAGATTTCAGCATACCCTAAAAATTTTAGTACCTACCGCGACCAACAGATGGCGAAAGTAGTACGATATCGCTTTGCTAATACGATTACCATCAGAAATTGATAGCAGTCGCTGACGAGCAGTCGGCCCGATCACTTAGGAGTGAGGATATCCGCAAAATTTAATAAAAATAAAATCCCCGATAAATGGACCCAGTATCTATAGGATTATTAAATTTATTATTTCGGATATATCGATGAGTTTTTGACAAAACATCGTAAGCGACATTCGTCGGTTTTACGAGAAAACGTTTTTTTTTTCATTGGCTTTATTTCAGATGTTCTATATTGGTTCGGCGGTTCATTTAAGTAGTTATTTGGGTACACGCCAACAAATAAATTAATAGTACCAAAAGGCCAAAAAAAAAAAAAAATAAAGCAAGTAAATAAAGAACTAAAAATAGACGTTTTGGTGGCAAGTCTGCCACCGTTGTCAAGATAAATTAAATAAAAATAAAAAATTTAAAAATTAACTATTATTTAGGTTTAGAATTTTAAAATTTTTAGCTTTTTTAGGAGATTCTGAAAATTTTGACATTAAATGTTAAATATGTTTGTTTTGTAATTCAAATTAAGAAGAAATCTTCAGATCTTGGTTTTTCTTTAAAAATAACGCCATGGGAAAAAATCGTTTCCCGTAAAATTGGCGAATGTCGCTTACGATGTTTTGTGAAAACGCATCAATATATCCTATTCTGAAATAATAAATTTAATAATCCCATGGATACTGGGTCCATTTATCGTGGATTTTATTTTTATTAAATTTTGCGTATATCCTCACTCTAACTGATCGGGCTGACTGCTCGTCAGGGACTGCTATCAATTTCTGATGGTAATCGTATTAGCAAAGCGACATCGTACTACTTTCGCCATCTGTTGGTCGCGGTAGGTACTAAAAATTTTTAGGGTACGCTGAAATCTCACTTGTGGGTTTCTATGGATTGGTATTTTTTGACCGTACTTATAACGTAAAATACTATTATAGTACTGTTAGAAAAAAATTTTGTTTTCTTTTGGCCCACTCTAATGGCCACATTCCTTCCTATACCACATGTAGACCTTTTTTAAGCTTTGTGATAGATCTTTATAACAATGATAAAATAAGCGTGGTGTTTCATTAAAAAAAAAACCCTTTTGTACTCTGTAGATTAAAAACACGGTTGTCAATTGTTTTTTTCTGATCTTTAATCTTATAGAGAGTTAGTTTGCCAATTTAAACCTTTAGACTAACACCAAACTTAGTATCGGCGGATACTTTTTTTTTTATCTTTGGACAAACCACGAAGGCTAAAAGCCTAAATTCTAACGTACCGTGGGTGTCTTAAGCGATGTAAGAGGGAGTTTATTGACACGGGACTTAAATACTTGAAGATTTGGGGGAGAAGGAAAGACCTCCGCGGGCAGCAGGTTCCACAACCTAGAAACTCTAGGGATAAAAGAACGAACAAAGTGGGAAGTTCGGGGCCTGTCCAGTTGGACCGTATAGGGATGCATACGCGCGGAACCACGGGTTTCTCTGTTGGGAACCGTAAGTGGAGGAACAATACTGGACAACTCTTCAGAGCAGAAGCCATGGAAGTACCTATAAAAAAGCGATAAATCCCCCACAGCCCGACGATGTGCAAGAGAGGGAAGCCTTTCTGTAAGTGAATGATCATTAATAAGACGAACAGCTCTTCTTTGAATAGAATCAAGAATGCTTAGGGTTGTGGGGGACGCCATGCCCCAGATATGAGAACAATACTCCAAGGGAGGTCGGATTTGGGACACATACAAAGTGTATAAATTAGAAGGGGAAAATATTTTTGGCTCGAAAGAGAAATCCAAGCTTTTTTGAAGCTGCCGTGGCTATAGATACAATGTGTTTATGCCAGTTAAGGTTACTTTCAAATGTGACGCCCACAAGATTGAAGGTGTCTTTGCTCTGTAGAACTTGGCCGCTCATAAGTAGAGGATGAGTATTTGATGACTCTTTTCGCGACAAGGAACATGATTGTGTTTTGGATGCATTAAAATGGACGAGATTTTTAGTTTGAATGACCCTCTAATATGCCGTATTTTTTTATCTATTCACGTCACTTTCGCTACCGTACCATAAAATTTTTACCGAAAGGAAAAATGCGAAAAACACGAAATCGCATGTTTCCTCGCGTTCCTTTTTATTACACTGAGGTGTAATTATATTCCATGTAGTTCCTTTCCCCTTTGGGATATTAAGCCAGAAAAGCCTCAAAATCGTCGCTTCCGAATCTACTCCTCCCTTTTATAGGCCTACATAAAAAAGAAGTAGGTTAAGGACGAGTCTATTATAGGAAGAGTTTTCGCACAAAGAGTTCTTTTGTGAAATTTTATATCGTCAGAATTGATAACCCAAATATTGCTTCCTCATTGGAAAATTGTTTGAGGTGTTACACTGTAAGATTTTCTCGGAAGCTTTACAATTCTAAACATTAAAAAAACAATATTTTAACGTCTGTTTAAAAATTGCTGTTTTTTTCATCGTTAACATGAAGTACCATTTTTGTGCACCACTTAAAGTGTTAATAAAACTTATTCTGTGACGCCCTTGGCCTTGGAACCTTGCAGTTATTTTACGACACTCCTCAACTGCCGACAATTCAAAAAAAGGTTCTTACCTTAACAGCAAACTAACAAGCGTTCCTTTGGAAAATATTTTTTAATGATAACAAGTTCTCTGTACACTTTATATTTACTAAGAAATTTACAATATGTTTCGATTTTTTTCGAAATTGTGACTTGACTCGACTTTGTCCCATCAGCACGCGACGCTCCTTGAACGACACTTTGACGCCCCAGGGCGTCGCGACGCACAGTTTAGGAAGCGGATACAAAAAATAAATCTCCTCTTCGACAGTTAAAATAAAAGAGTTTCTTTCATTAACTGTCAAGAAAGGAAGATTTCTTTTTCGTATGAACCTTACAGTTGTCTTACAGATGCTCCTCAACTGCCGACAATCAAAAAAAGGTTCTTACTTTAACAGCAAACTAACAAGCGTTCCTTTGGAAAATATTTTTTAATGATAACAAGTGCTCTGTACACTTTATATTTACGAAGAGATTTAAAATGTGTTTCGATTTTTGTTCAAAAATGTGACTTGACTCGACTTTGTCCCATCAGCACGCGACGCTCCTTGAACAAAACTTCGACGCCCCAGGGCGTCGCGACGCACAGTTTTGGGAAGCGGATACAAAAATAAATCTCCCTCTTTCGACAGTTGAAATAAAAGAGTTTCTTTCATTAACTGTCAAGAAAGGAATATTTCTTTTTCGTATGAACCTTGCAGTTGTCTTACCAACACTCCTCAACTGCCGACAATCCAAAAAAGGTTCTTACCTTTAAAAGCAAACCATCAAGCGTTCCTTTGGAAAATATTTTTTAATGATAACTAGTGCTCTGTACACTTTATATTTACGAAGAGATTTACAATATGTTTCGACTTTTTTGGCAATGTGACTTGGCTCGACTTTGTCCCAGTCCCATTAGCACCCGACGCTCCTTGAACGACACTTCGACGCCCCAGGGCGTCGCGACGCACAGTTTTGGGAAGCGGGTACAAAAATAAATCTCCCTCTTCGACAGTTAAAAATTAAGAGTTTCATTCATTAACTGTCGAGAAAGGGAGATTTCTTTTTCGTATGAACCTTGCAGTTGTCTTACCTACACTCCTCAACTACCGACAATCCAAAAAAGGTTCTTACCTTAAAAGCAAACAAACAACCGTTCCTTTGGACAATATTTTTTAATGATAACAAGTGCTCTGTACACTTTATATTTACGAAGAGATTTAAAATATGTTTCGATTTTTGTTCGAAAATGTGACTTGACTCGACTTTGTCCCATCAGCACGCGACGCTCCTTGAACGAAACTTCGACGCCCCAGGGCGTCGCGACGCACAGTTTTGGGAAGCTGATACAAAAAATAAATCTCCCTCTTTCGATAGCTAAAAATTAAGAGTTTCTTTCATTAACTGTCAAGAAAGGAAGATTTCTTTTTATTAACACGCTTTTATTAACTTGGGTTGTAACTATCTGGCTATCTATGTAACGGAATCTTTGAGCCTAATTTTAACCAACTTCCAGCTATTCGATTTCTTTGAAACTTTGCACACTTATTAATGACCCATGACAATGCAATAATCTGCAAACAGTATCCCGTTATCTTGTTTTTGATCGCCAGGAAAAAAATTCCATTATATTATAAAAACAACACCTGGGTTGCCATCTGTTGGCAACATTCCAAACTTTGCTACTCAACTGCAAAAAATTTTTTAGTGGGTTGCCATCTGTTGGCAACATTTCAAACTTTGCTACTCTTGTTCACTAAAAAATTTTTTCGCCATTTTGTCAAGAGTAGCAAAGTTAATTGATATAACGAACTAAAAAATGAAAAATAATTAATAGTTTAAAAACTAAAAAACACGCTTTTATATGCAACCGAACTAAAAATTAGAATATAATTTTTTATTAAAAAAAATATTGTCATTTCATAGTAAAAAGCGTAGGGTGCTTAATATATTAAATGTTATAATTATTATATTTGCCAATATCTATGATGGAAAAGTTATGAAAAAATAGTAAAATGCACCCCACGCTTTTTACTATGAAATGACAATATTTTTTTAATGAAAAATTATTTTCTAATTTTTAGTTCGGTTGCATATAAAAGCGTGTTTTTTAGTTTTTTAAACTATTAATTATTTCGTATCAACCTTACAGTTGTCTTACAGATGCTCCTCAACTGCCGACAATCAAAAAAAGGTTCTTACCTTAACAGCAAACCAACAAGCGTTCCTTTGGAAAATATTTTTTAATGATAACAAGTGCTCTGTACACTTTATATTTACGAAGAGATTTAAAATATGTCTCGATTTTTGTTCGAAAATGTGACTTGACTCGACTTTGTCCCATCAGCACGCGACGCTCCTTGAACGAAACTTCGACGCCCCAGGGCGTCGCGACGCACAGTTTTGGGAAGCGGATACAAAAAATAAATCTCCCTCTTTCGATAGCTAAAAATTAAGAGTTTCTTTCATTAACTGTCAAGAAAGGAAGATTTCTTTTTCGTATGAACCTTACAGTTGTCTTACCGATGCTCCTCAACTGCCGACAATCCAAATAAAGGTTCTTACCTTAAAAGCAAACCAACAAGCGTTCCTTTGGAAAATATTTTTAATGATAACAAGTGCTCTGTACACTTTATATTTACGAAGAGATTTAAAATATGTTTCGATTTTTGTTCGAAAATGTGACTTGACTCGACTTTGTCCCATCAGCACGCGACGCTCCTTGAACGAAACTTCGACGCCCCAGGGCGTCGCGACGCACAGTTTTGGGAAGCGGATACAAAAAATAAATCTCCCTCTTTCGATAGCTAAAAATTAAGAGTTTCTTTCATTAACTGTCAAGAAAGGAAGATTTCTTTTTCGTATGAACCTTACAGTTGTCTTACAGATGCTCCTCAACTGCCGACAATCAAAAGAAAAAAGGTTCTTACCTTAAAAGCAAACCAACAAGCGTTCCTTTGGAAAATATTTTTAATGATAACAAGGTCTCTGTACACTTTATATTTACGAAGAGATTTAAAATATGTTTCGATTTTTGTTCGAAAATGTGACTTGACTCGACTTTGTCCCATCAGCACGCGACGCTCCTTGAACAAAACTTCGACGCCCCAAAACGTCGCGACGCACAGTTTTTGGGAAGCGGATACAAAAAATAAATCTCCCTCTTTCGACAGTTGAAATAAAGAGTTTCTTTCATTAACTGTCAAAGAAGGAAGATTTCTTTTTCGTATGAACCTTACAGTTGTCTTACCGATGCTCCTCAACTGCCGACAATCCAAATAAAGGTTCTTACCTTAAAAGCAAACCAACAAGCGTTCCTTTGGAAAATATTTTTTAATGATAACAAGTTCTCTGTACACTTTTATATTTACGAAGAGATTTAAAATATGTTTCGATTTTGTTCAAAAATGTGACTTGACTCGACTTTGTCCCATCAGCACGCGACGCTCCTTGAACGAAACTTCGACGCCCCAGGGCGTCGTGACGCACGGTTTTGGGAAGCGGATACAAAAAATAAATCTCCCTCTTGCGACAGTTCTGCTTTCATTAACTGTCGGAAAAGGAAGATTTCTTTTTCATGTAAACCTGCAGTTGTCTTATCGACACTCCTCAACTACCGACAATCCAAAAAAGGTTCTTACCTTAAAAGCAAACCAACAAGCGTTACTTTGGAAAATATTTTTAATGATAATAAGTTTACACTTTATATTTACGAAGAGATTTAAAATATGTTTTGATTTTTTTTTTTTTGAAAATGTCACTTGACTTGACTTTGTCCCATCAGCACGCGACGCTCCTTGAACGACACTTCAGA
The DNA here is from genome assembly GCA_014170235.1 of Listronotus bonariensis. Taxonomy (NCBI): domain Eukaryota; kingdom Metazoa; phylum Arthropoda; class Insecta; order Coleoptera; family Curculionidae; genus Listronotus; species Listronotus bonariensis. The sequence goes on from JACEGR010003449.1 coordinate 40,282, forward strand.
CGCCCCAGGGCGTCGCGACGCACAGTTTTGGGAAGCGGATACAAAAAAATAAATCTCCCTCTTTCGACAGTTAAAAATTAAGAGCTTTTTCCATTAACTGTCGAGAATGGGAGATTTTTTTCGTATCAATCCGTTTGCTCTAGCACCCACAATGTCTACCGTGCAAAGGCAAAAGTGTCCAATCGCAAAATTGTTTATTTCATATTTTTACATTGTTTTAATAGAGCAAAAAGGTTTTTTCATTTTGATATTTAAACGGTATTTCTAGGGAAGAGTTTTAAAAAGTTAGAACGTTGACAAAGCAAGCCTATTTTACTAAAATGGATAAAACAGAAAATGTCAATTTTCCAAAACTGGATTTTTCGAATAGATTATTTTGCCTTTGCACGGTGCAGGAAAATAAACTTTTTAATAAGGAGCGCCCGATCCCATTTAAGCCTATGTTCGCTAAATTTTGTGACGTAATCTTTTCCCGTAATTCTTTGTTTACAATCGTACTGGAAGGTTTTCGAGGTTTTGGTGTTATTTTTTGCTTTTTAGTCATTGGACTTTTATATATGTTTAGTTTTTACTGTTTATAGTTAAATTTAGTAGTTATTAGTACTGCAGTTACAGATAATTTTAAAACCTGTAAATAGGGGTCACTGACCTTTGGATATTTTTTTACAGGAAATTTTCGTTTAAATGTTTGGTTGATTTTATTTTAGGGTATGCAAGTATTGGTTTCTTTTGTCAGATAAAAAAATATTATGGCAAAAAGTGACGTCTCAAACAAAACCTATATTTTCGGACAAATATAGAAAAATCCAGGGCTCCTTATTAAAAGTTTATCTTCCTTGGATAGATGTGACTATTAAAATATGCATCACATTCCTAGGTACGATTTACTTAGATTAACAGATTTTATAGTGGAGACTCTTTGTATGACCTCCGGACAGTGCGGACGTGCGTAGAGGACTACAAAGTTCTTCCCGGAGTGGCGGTTAGAGGTGTCGTACGGACGTTTTTACCTTCGCGGATCAAGGAAAGATTTACGCTAAATTGACGGCATCTTTCTTCTGGATCTAAGCGCTGTGAGTGAAGATTCCTATAAGCTTAATGGTATCCTGTTTGGTGGTGAACACGAGGTATTTCTCAAATGGCGGGAAATAGATGGACGTGCCATGGGAACTGTCAGTAGTGAAAGGGAAGGTTATACGTAACACCAGTAGCAGATCTTGGTTTGACAGCCGACAATTTATGCATTGCATCAACTGTTGAATTATTTGTTTTCATTTTGGAATTTCTGGGAGCTACGAGCTCGATTATCCAGATTTTTCGCCGACGAAGCCCTGAAAAGCATAGTCCCGTAGAGGGAGAGTGGAGGATTGGACCTGAAGGGACCAAAACCAAGAAAAAAAATAGAATAGAATAGAATAGATTTTATTGTGTTTTCTTGCTTTTATTTAGTACAAATATCATACCTTTTAAAAACCTAAAAGCTAACACATTAATATTTCCCTCTTATCACCGATGATAATAATTCAATCTTACTAATGCATTTCAGTTTCCCAAAGCGTTTCCACGCAAAAACACTTTTAATGTACGTCATGGAAAAAATATAAAGAAAACTTTTATAGTGGAACGGAGGCGGAAAAATAATATTTCATCGTGGAAAGTTTTTTTATTACCTATAATGATGGAGGACTTTGTGTAAAAGTAATGATGTATTATGACATCCATATTAATGGTAATGGTTGAAGGGTTGATGATTTTTGGGGACAAAGTATTATAGTATCGTAGTCCAAGAGCAGGTTGTATAAGTTTTTGTTTGGAAGATGTGAATCCTTGGGTAATATTTAAAGGCTCGGGTTTATACCCAGAGCCCGACATTCAATTATAAAAAGCACCCTGTATTTGAAGGTTATATAAAGCATTAGTTTTTGTAAATTAGAAAAAAAACTTGACATTGGCATACTATGTTAAAAATGACATTGGTTGTTTTCCCAAAAACCCTTCGATTGGACCTTGGAAACCTTTGAAGAAATTAATAAATATCTGTCAATGTAATTTTGTGATCTAACGGATTTAAATTAAACGTTGGGAAGTGTGGTTGTTAACAAGGTTAGTTTATCTGTATAAGGTTGCGACATATCCTCAACTTTTAGGAGGTTTGAGGTCGGGGACGCAAGGAAGGGCACTTCTCGGAGAAAAGTTGGCAAGACTGGGTAAAAATCAAAGCTGAGATCAATCCAGTGGCGTCTAGAATTTGCGCATTTCATTCTGCATTGTATTGGAAGTGATATTTGTTGAAAGATGTAATTCCAAATGTTTTTTATTTAAAGTAAAAGAATTTACAACTTAACAACAATTAAAAACTGTTGTGTAAACGGTTTTCTACTAATACAATAAACTGTATATCTCCGGCACTGAACAACATGGCCGAAAAATGGGAGATGTGACGTCAAAACACGTCAAAGTAATATGGCCGAATGTCGTGACCTTATATAGACCGACTTTGGTTGTTAAGTTGTTTTTGTTACAAGAGTGTCTTTAAAGCTGCAAAGTTAAAACGTCTACCTTACGCTTTTTTCTTTATTAAAACTACGTACCTAAATTTTATAAAATTTAATTTCTTTAATAAATAATACGATAAACATCAGTTACTTAAGGCATTTTGAAAGGCTTTTAAAATCATCTTTTGTTCTTTAATTTTCATTATTTAACTTTTATAAGATGATTAGACCTTTTTCTTTTGATTTTTAGCTTCGGTAAACATTACTTCTGTTTTCTTATCCCCGCCTATCACTTCTTTTCCTCGGTAAAAACTTTTATGTTTTTCTTTTGTCGGTAAATTTTTCCAGCTTAATAAATACTTCTTCAGAAAGTTTACCCTTCGGTTAATTCTCTTTTGCTTCAATAAACAACATACAAATTACAGATCTTTTTAAGCTTAGTTAAAAATAATTTTTGAATACATTTAAAGTTTTAAAAGTAATAGAGACATTTTGCACCTCTTAAAATAACAGACGTTTTTGGCCTCCTTATGGTTATCGCATATTAAACATAACGATTACGACAGCAGTTTTAGACAGAGATTTTGCAGCCTCTTTTAAGAAAATTATCTTGCGTCTGCGCTTTCGACACATAATCTTATTTTTGCCTGTGGTTCACCGATTTTAGAGTTAACGAAAAATCCGTATTTACTTTTATTCTTCATAAGATTTAAATTCATATTTAAATATATGCAAACACTTCTGTTGATTTCGTTTTTTTAAAGTAGATGCAAACAATACAGTATAAGCAAAACACCAAAAAGTAAGGTTAGGTTTGGTAGTAGAATAAAAGCAAAGTGTGCCAGATTGTAACATCTAAATTAATTACTGATTTAGAATATCCGTAAAAGTGCAAGTCCGTTTTAATTTCTTAACACTATTTGATTTTTACTACTGCTATAAATTTTTCGCTAATTAGAGCCTATGTATAAATGATATTTTAATTAATACGGCATGAAAATTTTAACCTTTTAAATAATTGATATTAAAATTTCTATAATCCGGCAACCACGCAGTTTAACAATAACGATAACGATAAGCTCTTCGGTATTCATCCGTAATTAAAGGAATCCGGTATGGTTAATAACGATAACGGATCATGTTCTGCGTTACTGCGCAGTCTCAGAATAACGTTAACCACAACGGAATTGCAAAATAAGTCTTTTACATATATTTTTCCAAATTGCGGTATTTATAAAAATTTGGTAGATATAAAAGTATTTTGGCACTTTGGGGTGTCAGGGGCATAGCTACCGCCTTATCAATGATATAGGGCTCTGGGCTTCAGGAGCCCCCAAAAGTGGGGTCTCCTGGTCTTCCAAAATTTTTGACAGGCTAAAAAAGCAATGTTGCAATAAGAAAAACAAAGTTCTTTGGAAAGTGAGACGTTTTTTTTTGGTCTTAATAAATTTTTTGGGCCTCCTAACTCATTGTGATATGGAGCCCCTTCAAGGCACGCTACGCCACTGGCGGGTGTCAAGTAATAAAATAACACCTCATGTATTTTTTTTATATTTTATCGTACAAAGTTAATAAAAAATCTGTTTCTTGGGTTAATTCTGTGCTTTTTAAATCAGCTATCAGGTTTTTTTTTGTAAATGAAACACCTTGTATATTTGGTTTCTATAAAAAATATTTTGGTAATAGTTCGATATAGCGGTTTCGCTATTATAAGAGATTTTCGAAAAATGATTTTTCAGGGCGTTTCTATAGGTCGATTATGACACAAATCTGTGTGCGCGTTTTCCAAAATCCATTTCTATAATTTATTATTAATAAAAACATATTTACAGGACGGTGGAGTGAACAGGGGTGCTGGGTGGGGACAAACATTATAAATCCAACGTCAAACACAAGAAAACATTAATACACTGCACTCGGGGAACATGAAAATGTAAATTAATTTTGAAAAGTATTAAATTTTTCGAAAACTATCCCACACATATGAGATATCTCGTCCGCCATTAATTAAAGAAGGAAAATTCATTTTGGTCAGCTGATAACATGAAGTTCGTCGTTATAAAAATGACAGTCTTGATAGAAGCAGCGTTGCCAAACTACTTATGAAGAATTAACACCAAGGCTATTTCTGGGATTATCCACCATTTCCATGAGAAACAATGGTATTTTTGTAGAAATGCCTCCTTCTTTATGTTTAGGTATTTTCTTTTTTCCCTACAAATTATAATAGGAAGAAGGAATAACTTAATTTTTCATATGAATTTTGTCCTGTATCTTCCTTTTTTTTAAGCTATTGACACTTTCTCACTTTATTTGGCAACATCGCAAGACATTTACAGTTCTATTGCAAACTCTTCTTTTTTATGCAGTGACAGCCATGGCGGGATTGTTGTACTATTATTTATTTTTATTTTTTTAAACAATTTTTTGACATTTTTGTAAAATGAGAGTGCGATGTGTACTGTGAAATACTTTTTATGGGCGTTTAATGTAGGATTTCTACTGTTTCGTCCCCACCCAGCACCCCTGTTCACTCCACCGTCCCGTAATATGTTTTTATTAATAATAAATTATAGAAATAGATTTTGGAAATCGCGCACACAGATTTGTGTCATAATCGACTTATAGAAATGCCCTGAAAAAGAATTTTTTAAAAATCTCTTATAACAGCGAAAACCGCTATATTGAACTATTACCGTTTCTTGGGTTAATTCTGTACTTTTTAAATCAGCTATCAGGTTTTTTTTGTAAATGAAACACCTTCTGTATTTGGTTTCTATAAAAAATATTTTTTAAAGAAATTTTAACTAAAAAAATTTTTTGTACTTAAGATTTTTAAAGTAAATAAATTCTGCATTTTTTTCTTTTAATTGTGAAAGAATATTTTACACATTTTACTGAGTTGGTTTTAAAAACGCCCTTAGCATTTAAGTTAGGAATTTTCGGAATTACACATGGCGCCAGATTAAATTTAACAAAAGAAATTATGTCTTTGAATAGAAATTTATATATTGTTAGAGACAGACTGTTTAGGTATATTACACCGATCTAGTAATTAAGGAGTTATATTGGGGTACCCAATCATTTAAATAGTACCTGGTGTTTCACAACTAGGTAATCCTTGTCTCGTACGTGGTAAATTGAAATTACCATGTATAATAAACGACCCAACTAATGAGTTTTATTAGAGACAAGATAGATGGAGTAGGTACTAACAAGGGACCAAAGGTACCTTGAATAAAGATTTGTTTACCACAGTCAGTAGTTTTTTTACTTGCTTTCAGTGCAGTTCTGTTTGTTTATTAAAAGTGATAATTGAAGTGCTACGATGAATTCGTTTGCAGAAACATTGCCAAATGTTACAATTGTGCAGAATGTGTATTTTTATAAAGACCTTCAAGTAATTAAAACTACCAAAACGATCCGAGTAAGTACACACCATGTACTCAAAGTTGTTTCGTGCTTTGAATTGAGCACTAGCGTTGTATGAGAAGGCACTAGCCTATATCTATTTTTGATAAATTTGGGGATATTTGGTATAGTAATAGACGCTAATCACAAATCAGAAAATGATTTTTGACGGGAACCATAGTTGCTTTCCTTTTGTAACTTATCTCAGCTCAGCAAAGCAAAAATCTTAGCTGAGCCAAAAATAAAAAAGGTGTAAAAGGAACCATTTTTAATATAATTCTGTACTCAACCAAATTCTCAACATCTCTTATAACAATAGAAATGAAAAAAAAATAGAAAATACTAAGTCTAAAAACGAACACCCTTTAAAGTATTTCTAACCTCGAAATGGACAGGAATACGTCTGACGTATAGAAGGAACAGTTTAAAAATGTAAATTCGGTGTTCTTTGATAAGAAAAAAAATCACAAAAAATTTAAAGCAAATAAATCGGCATGCTTGTCTTCGCGGCCGCCTTTGCTATATTTCTTTTATGATATGCCGGTTGATGCAGCTGGTCATCACACTATGGGATAGAAATAATTTTTTTGGTCAAAATTCTGAAACTTATCAATCTAACTTAAAATGAGGTGCTTTTTACTGGAAAAATATTATAAATGATTACAAATGCTTTTTGGAAACCTAAAACTTATTTGTTATTATAAATTTACACTCCCCTTAACATTATTATTTTTTATTGTACAAAATAAACTAAAATGTCAGCTTGTTTGGTTAATTCGGTAGTATTCTAATCAGTAATCCGATTATTATTATCTCATATGATATACAGGGTACGACAATAGGTATGATTTTTTAAATGGAATACCCTGAATATCATATCACCACCAAAAAATCTTTTAAAATGCTTTAAAAAAATACTAGATTTGATGTGTCTATCTCAATTAGTTTCGGAAATATGACCATCCAAATCTGAAAAATAATTTAAAATTTTTCTTTTTATAGAGATACATCTTCCCAACTTTTTTATTTTTTAACGTATAAAATAAATAAAAAACACTGTTTTGTTGGGTAGATTCTGTAGAATCCATATCTTTCATCAGAATGCTTTTATCTTTTAGGATATACAGTGTAGGACAAAACATATTAAATTTTAAAATGAAAAACCTTGTAAATTATAAAAAATCTTGTATCTGTCCTTACACTTAGAAGTAGCAAAAGTAGGAAGGCAATTGTAAGTACAAAAACTGATAAAGAAAAAGGTAAAAAAATCTTTCACAAAAGTAGCGAGACTTCGCGAGACTGCATCGGAAACACAACAATAGCTCTTATTATTTAAACTCTTTTACTTTTTTAGTAAACAAGGGTAATAATAAACTAAGTAGATTAAATTTTGTATATTTATGTTTACTTAAAATACATTTTCAAGTTTCTTATTACTCCAATAGAAGTCGTCATATCCTTTTGGAATTTTGCGTACATGTAGTTTGGAGTATCTACTTTGAAATACACAGCATGAGCCATTAAAATTTCAAAGTTGCTTTTTGGCCAAAATATTGGATTTCTATCTCATAGTGTATCGGCGCGTCGCTGTAAAGAATAGCAGCGCCTTTGTATAAAATAGTCAGATTGCAGGCGGCCTTTTTATGTTTTTGTATTATTTTCAAAGGGTACCGAATTTGCGCTTTTAAAATGTTCCTACTTATACTCAAAGTTTTTCGTGTCTTGAATTGAGCACTAGCGTTGTATGAGAAGGCACTAGCCTATATCTATTTTTGATAAATTCGAGGATATTTGGTATAGTAATAGACGCTAATCACAAATCAGAAAATGATTTTTGATTTTTTTAGTTTCTTTCCTTTTGTAACTTATCTCAGCTCAGCAAACAAAAATCTTAGCTAAGCTCAAGGTTAGTTTATATTTATACAAGGTTGCGACCAAAGTCGGTCTATATAAGGTCACGACATTCGGCCGTATTGCTTTGACGTGTTATGACGTCATATCTCCCATTTTTCGGCTATGTTGTTCAGTGCCGGAGATATACAGTTTTTGTATTAGTAGAACAACCGTTTATACAACAGTTTTTAATTATTATTAAGTTGAAAATTCTTTTACTTTAAATAAAAAAACATTTGGAATTACATCTTTCCACAAATATCACTACCAAAAATGCAAAATGAAATGCGCAAATTCTAGACGCCACTGGATTGATCATCAGCTTTGATTTTACCCAGTTTTGCCAACTTTTCTCCGTGGAGTGCCCTTCCTTGCGTCCCCGACCTCGAACCGCCTAAAAGTTGAGGATATGTAGCAACCTTATATAAACTAAACCTTGGTTGCGACACATCCTCAACATTTAGGCGATTCGAAGTCGGGGACGCAAGGAAGGGCACCCCACCGAGAAGAGTTGGCAAGACTGGGTAAAATCAAACTGATGATCAATCCAGTGGCATCTAGAATTTGCGCATTTCATTTGCATTGTTTTGGAAGTGATATTTGTTGAAAGATGTAATTCCAAATGTTTTTTTAAAGTAAAAGAATTTACAACTTAATAATAATTAAAAACTGTTGTGTAAACGGTTGTTCTGCTAATACAAGTACTTTTTGTAAAAAGACATTTCATTGTTTTTTTTTTTAAGTAAAAGGTGGGGGTTAATTTTTTAAAGTTTAATACATTTTAATAAGGTAATAAACAATTCGTTAAATTATTGCCGGATATATCTAATTATCATCGTTTATCATTATACAGGCTAACCAAAAATACATTAGTGTTTCATTAGAAAATGAACAGTCTGATTAGTTTGTAATACGTTTTAGGGGTTGAAGTGTTTAAAAGTTTTCTGGGAGTTTAGAATAAATTTGTGTGCGTGTCAGTTTTCTGGTGTTTATTTATTTTAATATCAAAGATAATAAAAAACGCTACAATGAATCAATTTGTAAATAATTTTCCAACTTTTACAATAGTGAAAGCTGAGATCAAAAATATAAAGCCTCAAGTAAGTTATGTAGGTGATATCCATTTATTAACGTAACCTAAGAAAAAATTGTATATACAGGGTAAATCTGCAATGTGAGGAAAAGAGATAGTCTGACGTGAATACCGGCATGGGTGACTAATAGTGCTTGTTTCGTTATTGCACCATTAGCCGATATACTTTTAACTCTTGCTTATACAGTAAGTTTTAAGTAGGGGAGCCCACGATTCTAAATGGGGATTTACCCGAGCGTCATAGGGACCTATTGGGTTGTAAACCTTAGATGATAAGAAAAAAAATGTTATATAATAGCTTTGTTCGCGGGTCTAGTAATGAACCGATTCTGAACTGGAACCGAACTGGTTTAGAATTGTTTTAAAGCGCATGTCTAGTTATTTATTAGTTCGAAATTTTTATTTACCGCGAACGATTTTCTATACCGCTAAGGATGTATTCTAACCTAGCCTTTTGGTTAGGATCTTTCATCAAAAAAAAAAATTAAACAAAAAGTAAATTGTTATACTGTCGAATGCCACTCGAGGTCTCTCAGCGGAAGACGAGGGATTCCCTGCCTCCTCTCGTATTTAACATAAGTACCTATGTGTATTTAACTAAATAATAAAATTCAAACAACAAGAAATGGTTAAATCTTGTAATATTGTCTATATTTTTAATTAAATCTTTATTTATTTTATTGCATACATAAATTCATACGGAATACAATACAATTAAAAATCCTTTGTTTATATACGGTTTATTTCTGTACCACAAAAACAGGAAACAGCTGACAATGTCGACAATGCGCATGAAATTCCGAACTGAACTTTTAGTTCCAACAAAAATCCCAGGACTGCTAATCAGGTTACGAACCGATAACGAACTGATTCCATTGTAACCCGCGAACACAAAACTGTTACTAAAAATTCAGCATTTTACTAACCGCGAACGCTGCTTTTTTCACTGCGCATGCGAATAGTCCCAGAACCGGTTCAGAATCGAACCCGCGAACAAAGCTAATGTATACCTTTTAATTGCTGGGGAAAGCGGCTAAAGATTTTTAAATATGTCAAAAAATACCGTCATTACTTACTGCCATTGAGAAATAATTGTAAAAGACAAACAATGATTAATAATAAAAAACAAGTTGTAAAAATATTTTTAGTTAAGAAGATAATTATTTCAAATTAAAACAAAAAATGTAAAATCTTATTTTACACTTTTAATTACTGATTTATTTCACCGCTTTTTTCCCCTTGTGACAGATAATTGTCAGCATTGTCTTTTCCTTAACTTCATGTGTGTTGGGAAATATTAATTCATATTTTCATGTTTGTAAGTTCTATTCTTTTTTAGGGCCTTGACCCCACGGCACACCTGAGGCCCCTCAACTCGGAAATAGCAGCCCCCCGAATAGACAGCTATCGATTCTCCATGGCCAACTTAGAGGACTCGCAGGATGTGGATCTGGACGCCATTTTGGGAGAACTCTGTGCGTTGGAGACAGTTTGCGATCAGGAGATTGGCCACGCTCGAGAGAGTAAAAGATTTTCTGGTAAGTAGCCCATTTGGGCCTTTAATAAACATCTAGGTGTATCATACTTTCTGAAAAATTTAACTATAACGCTGACTTACCTAATGTAAGAACTAACCTTAAAATACGTCCCTTTAACGGCTTCTGCTCCGAGGAATTATCTCGTATAGGCAACCACTGTACCTTTAGTATTTAGGCTTTTAGCCATCGTGTATTGTCCAAGGATAAAAAACCCTTATTTAATTTTTGTAGGAGGTAAACTTTTTATATTTTATAACTTATTGACAAAATATAAAAATTTATAACTATGGAGATAAACTAACAAAGCATGATAATGTTAAAATATATACGTCATATAACGACAACTGGTGCCCTCTGTGGATTTGACCGCAAATTTATTATTTCATATCATATTATGTCATCTTTTAAGCTTAAGCATTTACTTTAACAGAAAAAACGTAAACAAGATTTTGACAAACTTTTACCGTCAAAGTAAGTTTTCTTTTTAAAGGGCTTTAGCTCATTTAATAAGCAACTTTTAGTTTATATTTGCCAAAATAGCCCAATTAACTTAGACTTTCACCTCGGAATCTCACAGAATAAGCTGAATATCTGTACATACCTTTATTTTGGTACAAAAAATACTTTCCTAAAAATCTCCTATGATATCGTGTAAGGAACTCAAAATATGATAGGTCAAATGTAAAAAAAAATCAGTTTTTTTGCGAATATCTCGTTTCTTTTACTTTTAATTGCATTTATATTTATTATAAAAGTTGTAGAACACAAAATTCTTCACAAATTTGATTCTAAGCATTTTTGGTCAGACCAACGGATCCGACAATAGAGGGCGCAGAGTGTAAAGCACTTTACTGTATGTACATACCTTAGCACGCAATCAATCGTGATATTTAGCAAATAATTAAGTAACAATATGACATGTTAGACTAAAAATCACGATTGATTGCGTGCCAAGGTATGTACATACAGTAATGTGCTTTACACTCTGCGCCCTCTATTATCAGATCCGTTGGTGTGACAAAAAATGCTTAGAATTTAATTTGTAAAGAATTTTGTGTTCTACAACTTTATAATAAATATAAATGCAATTAAAAGTAAAAGAAACGAGATATTGCAAAAACTGACTTTTGACATTTGACATGTCATATTTCGATATCATAGGGGATTTTCAGGAGAGTATTTTTGTACCAAAATAAAGGTATTTACAGATATTCAGCTTATTCCGTGAGATTCAGAGATTGGCCCTTTAATGTAATACTTTTGCTAATTACGAAATACTAGATCGAGACAAAAGTTAATTAATTTGAAGGCATTTTACAAACAAATTGTTTCCTAAAAGTACCCAAACGATAAAATTTTAGATTTAATCAAAGTTTTCAAACAACATACCGATCGATATCATTTATACTTATTAGGAACTCTGTTGCCTCGTTCTCAAGTTGAAACCATTTGCTTTAACAGCTCTAAAGTTTGTAGTGCTTATATTTTCATTAGTATTTTCTTTTCATGACTGGTAACTAGCAAAGTTAAAGGAGTTTAGTTTGATGGCGAAAAGTTGTGTGTTCTCGTTAAAGTTTGCTCATTAATTCATCTTAAGAGCCAAATATTTATAAAATTTGTTAGTAGTACTTAAATTTTATTTTTGCTTGATTACCGCTGTTTTTTTGAAAGTTCTCCTTAAAAGGGAAATGTCTTTTAAGTCCTTGCATGAGTAATGAAATTGACGTCATGATAATAACACTTTTAAAACCTTTTAGAGGGATTCCTTTTGATGAATCTACCATGAATATTCATACTGCCATATATGGAAACGGCGCTTTAACCCAGCCTGTCAATGTCAAATTTTTCGGGTGTCGGAGTGGGCAAACGCGTCACTTTTTTGGTCAGACAAGTTTACCATAATGTTTTACATGCAATTTTTAAACATTGTGCCAAAAATTGTATGGGTTACAGTTACGAAACCCACCCAATCAGATACCCATAATATGACCATGGGTATTATGGTTTTGTGACTGTAACACTTTGGTACAATGATGAAAAAATTGCTTGCAAAAACATTATAGTAAACTTGTCTAACCAAAAAAGTGATGCGTTTGCCCAGTTCGACACCCGAAACCGTTGACATTGACAGGCTGGGTTAAAGCGCCGCTTCCATATATGGTAGTATGAATATTCATGGTAGATTCGTCAAAAGGAACACCCTTAAAATGGTTTTTAAAAGTGTTGTTATCATGAAGTTACCCATATAACATTTTTGCCGGCAAGGCATTGGCAAAAAGGTATCAAAGACATCAAAATGGGCAATTGGCAGTTATTAGGCCACGTGTTGCAGAAAATGTGATATCATTTATCATTAATAAGTTATAATGAAAAAATGCGTTTAGGATGATGGCATCCATCATTAATAAGTTATGCTGAAAAAATGCATTTAGGATGATGGCATCCATCATTACAAAGGTTTTGTCAAAAATATGCCTTTTAGATGATGGCATTACATTATTTTTCCTAATGACAGAAAATGCATTTTTACCGTCCAGGAAACTAAAATGTGCATAAATAATGCACATGCATAATGTGTGTTTATGTACAGCGTGTCCCATATAAAATTAAATACTATAATTTTGGAAGAACCATAAGAGATACAATAAAAATACTAAAAATACATTTCACTGAACAACTTCTGCATTTAACTTGTATCTCTTATGGTTTTTCCAAAATTATAGTATTTAATTTTATATGGGACACCCTGTACATAAACACACATTATGCATGTGCATTATTTATGCAAATTTTAGTTTCCTGGACGGTAAAAATGCATTTTATTGTCATTAGGAAAAAATAATGTAATCCCATCATCTAAAAGGCATATTTTTGCCAAAACCTTTTAATGATGGATGCCATCATCCTAAATGCATTTTTTCAGCATAACTTATTAATGATGGATGCCATCACATTTTCTGCAACACGTGGCCTAATAACGGCCAATTGCCCATTTTGATGTCTTTTTTGATACTTTTTTGCCAATACCTGCCGGCAAAAAATGTTATATAGGTAATTTCTGGTTTTTGATAACCTTACGAGTGGAGACTGTTTATTGACACTTCGAAGACAAGTTTAAAGGCGGTTTATTGGAAACAAATAACCATTTGCTAAAAACTAAAAAAAAATCTAAGTTTACCCCATATTTTCACTTTTATTGCGAAAAGAATCCAAATTCATTACAATTTCTAATAATTTTACGCCATTTTAATTCTTCTTTGTTCGGATACAGTTCTTGATATCCAGCCAACCTTTAAATTACGCAAGAATTTTCTATTTTCGCGGGCATCCGAAGAAAATTATTGTGTGCACTCGCTTCCAGAAGTTTATTTAGTCTCTAACTTCTAAAATAATACTGCTATTATCTACTTGAATACCTACCAAATAGCAGTTTTATTTCATAGCTTAAACAATTCTTTTACTAAAATAAAAACGAATTTTTAAAGAAAACTAATTTAAATACTCAAAATTTAAATAACTCTAAATTTAAATTTTAGGTTTGAAAAATAATAATGCAGATTAAAGAATAACTTAAAGTTTTCTTATACTGGTCTGGCTTGTCTTTCTTCACTAATAGAAATATGAACGTCAATAATTTCACCTTCTGTAGGTCCAGATAGCAAACCACTTATAAATCTTTTCATTCAAATTTTCATTTGCCCATAACTCTCTAAAACCATCTCGTCTTTTTAAAATCGGCTTTACTTTAATTTCATGAAAATAAGCTCTTTTGCAACTAGTCAAACTTTTAAAAGCTTTAAAGCGAGTGCGGCAATCCCATGAGTAAAAAAATACACTTTATGCATGTGTTACATACTATATTGTTTCCATGACCTTATAAAAATTTCCCAAAATACCATTTTATACATGTTTTATTTATCTAAACTTATTAATTTTAATTTTTGCAGCACAACCATTATATGACAACAAAAGATCATAGCCTACTTATTTTTTTAAGAGACAATTATCCCCTTTATAACTACGCATTTATTATTTATTTTTTGAAAATTTCAATGTACTTACATTTTGTAGAAATAATACTAAAACAGTATAAATTCCTTTTCAATTTCTTAGTCATCCATAATCATTATTACTACTAATTTTCAATAATTTCTATTAAATTTATTTGCAAACTGTCAAATTTTTCAAAACTAGTTACACATGAACTAAAAGAAATAATGGCGAAATCAAAGGTAACTTGACCGTTTGGTTCAGTTGATGTCGGGTTTACTATTACATTGCATAAATTGATATTTAAGTTTATTGTAGTAGGCATGGAAACAAAACACTAATTTAAAGTGTTGTATAGTGTAAAAAAGAATGAAGTACTTTAACTTCATATTAACGATTAACATAACATCATTTTTTTAACGGTCGTGGAATAGCTATTTACATTACAAGATGCGAAAGTTTACTTTTTGGTGTGAGGTGGTTTTTAAATGGCCGAGGCGAGCTATTTAAAACCTCCGAACACTTGAAAGGCCTTTCGCATCGTGTAATGTATTAGATTTTTCTGCTACTGTTCTATGTATCGCATAATTTAATAATCATTAACATCATGTTTTAATAGAAATATCAGAGATTTTGAAATTTTACCTGTTAAAAATTAATCCATAGCAACACATTTATTGTTGACATTGTCTGTCATCAGCACTTGTCAGATATTGAATTATTGTTAATTTAGTATAAATCCATTCCCATTTTAAAATGTTTAATGAATATGAAAATGGCATCCAAAAGGCAGCTGACCTTGCGTGTGCCTCACTTCTGCCAGACAAATCTAAAGAGAGGTACCATCAAACATATAAATCGTTTTCTGAATGGCTTGCTACAAAAAATGTGGGGCGGATGACGAGAATGTGATGTTGGCGTATTTTCAAGAAAAATCCGAGTCTTTATCACCACCAACCCTCTGGTCTGTATATTCCATGCTCAAGTTAACAATTTCCGTAAACAAAAATCAAGATATTTCGGAGTTCAAGAAACTAGTTGCTTTTATTAAAAGGAAAAACAATGGTTATGAGGCAAAAAAGTCAAAAATTTTTTAAAAAGAAGAAATCATAAAGTTTTTACTTAACGCGCCTGATCAAAGTTACTTAGCAATGAAAGTAATAGCCATTATGGGAGTGGCTGGGGCATGCCGGATAGACGAAATATACAGAATGAAGCTAAGTGATGTAGAAATAAGAAATGACGTGGCTATAGTAAAAATAGTGGAGTCTAAAAATAAAGTTAAAAGAAACTTTGTAGTAACCAACGATGAAGGCTCAGTTCCTTATGTCAGATTTCTACAGGAATATATTAAGCTGAGACCAAGGAATGCTCTAGATGAGCGCTTATTGTATCGTTATGAAAGAGGTAAATGTGTTAATCAAGTAATTGGAAAGCACACTATTTCAAATGTACCTAAAGAAATTGCAAAGTTTTTGAAGCTTGAAGACATCAGTAGATACACTGGCCATTCTTTTAGAAGAACGTCAACTACGTTCCTTGCCAATGCTTCGGATGTCGATATTTTGGACTTAAAAAGGCATGGAGGTTGGAAGTCTTCTTCTGTTGCGGAGGGATATATTGCTGAATCCTATAGTAATAAGGTGGAAATTTCAAAGAAGGTTTTACACGAAATTCCTGCCAATATTTCCTCTAATGAAGTAACAGTGAAAAATATGAATATTAACGTAGTTAAAGGTGATAACGATACCCCAACAACAAATTTAAAAACTGTTAATTCAAGTATTATTCCTCCAATTTCTTTTGCTAATTGCTCAAATTGCACAATTACTTTTAATGTCAATACCTAACCTAGTTTTTAAAATATTTTGTCATAAATTAGTTACTTTTTATAAATAAATCCTAATATTTCCCACAAGCATATTTTCTTTTTTTACTCTTACTTTTTTGTCCAGGCGCTGAAAATATTACTTTTGTAGCTAGCAACGCTTAGCAACCAGGTAACACGAAGGTTCTCTTTCGTTATCATTCGCGTTGCTAGGACCACAAAGTTTTCTTATTTATACAGTAGTAGAAAAAAAACCTAGTCGTTGTTTGGGTCCAGTCTATTGACAACGTGTAATCAAAAAATATGGTGATTTCTCATAGCATCGCGTAGCAACAAAAATATTTGAAACCTGGTTTTATCCGATGCAAAATTACTCCACTGATGTTGATTGCATTGGATAGTGTGGCATCATAACACATGTGTCCCTGCGTTTATCCAGAGAATCCAACGCAATTCTGAAAATCTATTTTTGTGTAATGTATACTCGGATGGATATTAGGTGTGACAAGGATCTTGAACTTAAGATGAAAATAGTCTGTGTTTACAGTACATAATAATTCATGATGTGTGGCGAAAATATTTTTAATCTTGACTTTAAAATTAAGACAAAGTTGCATTAAATAGCTTTGTTCGCGGGTTCGATTCTGAACCGGTTCTAGGACTATTTGCATGCGCAGTGAAAAAGCAGCGTTCGCGGTTAGTAAAATCCTGAATTTTTAGTAACAGTTCTGTGTTCGCGGGTTACAATGGAATCAGTTCGTTACCGGTTCGTAACCTGATTAGCAGTCCTGGGATTTTTGTTGGAACTAAAAGTTCAGTTCGGAATTTCATGCGCATTGTCGACATGGTCAGCTGTTTTCTGTTTTTGTGGTACAGAAATAAACCGTTGTATTACAGTTTATTTGTTTCTGCCACTTTTTATGCGGGTTAATGTACCTGTTGAATATATTTTTTTATATTTTTGTGATTCTGAGCGTAAATAAACAAAGGATTTTTAATTGTATTCTGTATGAATGTATGTATGCAATAAAATAAATAAAGATTTAATTAAAACATATAGACAATATTACAAGATTTTACCATTTCTTGTTGTTTGAATTTTATCTTTAGCTAAATACACATACTTATGTTAAAAACGAGAGGAGGCAGGGAATCCCTCGTCTTCCGCCGAGAGATCCTCGAGTGGCTTTCGACAGTATAACAATTTACCTATTTGTTTTAATTTTTTTGTGTAGTATCCAATTTAACCATGAAAAATCCTAACCAAAAGGCTAGGTTAGAATTCATCCTCAGCTGTATAGAAAATCGTTCGCGGTAAATAAAAATTTCGAACTAATAAATAACTAGACATGCGCTTTAAAACAATTCTAAACCAGTTCGGTTCTGGTTCAGAATCAGTTCATTACTAGACCCGCGAACAAAGCTAATACATGTCTCGTACAGGGTGTTAATGGTATGTATTAAACATCAATACTCAACGGCTATTGGTGTCTTTCTTACTCATTACTGCTGTCTTTCTTTACCGACTATCGCTTACAACCTACTTCAAACATTATTATTAAATAAACGAATACTGCTTGCTCATGTTTTTTCATTTTGAAAAAAAAATGGTTTTATATTTTCAATTAATAATTCTCAGTTTTTTGAAAACAATCGTAAGAAAAGTATGAATATTGTCAAATAAAAAAATAATATAAAAATTGAAAGATATGGTAATTTTCTAGGAAACCTGCAGCAACTCCGATTTTGACGAAATTTGGTATACGGGGGTTTTTGGGGCGCTGATCACGAATTCGAAAGAAGTTTTTGGCGGAAACGTTTCGTTGTTGATATATTCATCATCAGACTTGAAATTTAAGCTAATTCTATTTTTACAATATTCCCCTTCTTTTTGCATACAATTCTTGATTTAAAGCTAAAGTGGCACACAATATTTGATTTTCACCTTTTAAAACCCCGTTTTTTTTACGTATTTTACATTATTTTTGCATTAAATTGCATAGCTATACTTTGAATCATTTTAATCCCAGTGTGCCATGAAGCATGTGTATGTATGGTTGCTGAATTATCAAAGAAAAGCCACGTAATTTAATGCAAAAATAATGTAAAACGTGTTTAAAAGGTGAAAATCAAATATTGTGTGATGCACTTTAGCTTTAAATCAAGAATTGTGTAATAAAGAAGGAGAATATAGTGAAAATAAGCTTAGTTCAAATTTGAACTTTGATGATGAATATCTCAAGAACGACACGTTTTCGCCAAAAAATCTTTCAGATTCGTGATCAGCGCCTCAAAACCCACCGTATACCAAGTTTCGTTAAAATCGAGTTGCCGCAGGTTTCTAGAAAATTACCAAAGATATTGTAAAAACTGTGTTACCATGTGAACGCCCTTAGGGGCTTTTTGTTAGCACAGGGTTTCCCATAATAGGCCACCCATTTTAATATTTGAATAAAAATATTTTTAGTGTACCAAACAAACAAACTTTTTAAAATACTAAACTCTTTGGGATTTCTGATAACTTAGGAATGCCAACAAGCTAGCTAATTTATTTCTAACTTTTAAAATCAAGTCTTCTAAAAGACCTCCACCAACTTCAACACACATTTTTCAATATTAAATAAAAAGTGGTTCATTATACGGCGTAGCAGACCTTCTGTTTATTTCTTCAACTTCTTCACGAATTTCGACTTTGAATTCCTCGATTGTACCTGAATGACTCTCAGACAATTTTAAAATGCCCCACAGGAAAAATCGGATGCCGGTAATGAACCACTTTTTCTGTAATATTGAAAAATGTGTTGAATATGGTGAGGCCATTTAGAAGTCGTGATTTTTAAAAGTTAAAATTAAATTAGCCAAATATTTACTAAGTTATCATGGATCCCAAAAAGTTTGTTTGGAAATAAAATTAATTATTAAAATGGGTAGCCTATTGTGGGGAACCCTGTGAGATTTGTAGTAATTTGCTGCCCTGGGAAAGAGTTGAAATCTGCAACCCTCAATGGTTTTTTCCATTGTACTTTTTCCTGGGGTTGAAGATCTATATTAATACCAAGTTTGTTTTTTTTTTTATAGATGTTCAGAAACTCTCCCACCATGAATGTAGGACGCATAGCCGATCATCTTCCGAGGCCTCCCGAGGTATGAGCGACGACTCCATTCTGGGCGGCAAAAACGAATCGGGAAGAACTGAGTCTCCCGACAATGACTCGGCATTCAGCGATACCGTATCTATGTTGTCAAGTGAATCGTCAGCTAGTAGTGGAGGAAGTGGCGCGAAACCTCAGACATTGAATCTACAAAGTATACATCAGGTAATCATGGATTAGAAATAAAACTCTTTTCTGTTGCCATGTTTCCAAAACGTAATCATGTTTATTGTCGTGAAAAAGTCCACTTATACTAATTTCAGTGAATGAAACTTTTAGGTCTCAAATTTTGCAATTTGTTTGTTTTCCTATATAGTCCTAGTGGCAAAAAAAAAACTGTAAAAGAGTCCTAAACCCAGTAATGACCAAAAAAAGTCCGGGGGCCCCTCTCAACTCCAGCGGGCTCCCTGGGCTTGGGGGCCCTGGGGTACTGCATCGCCTAGCTCCATGGTAGCTACGCCTCTGAGAAGGCCCTTGTGAAACTTACAGTGGGTTAATAGGTCCGTGTGGATAGTCCAAGATAAAGAAAATTAAAAAAAAACTTACATTGAGTATTAAACCACCGCTGTAGATTGTGTCACTTTATTATCTGTTAATATTAGAATTGATTTACGTCTAATAATTTTTATTACTGACGTCGTTTTTCTCTCTTACAATCGTCTATTAAAAAGTCGTAAAGATAATAATATTTATGTATTTTTAATCGCTTTGAACCGGGCGTGGAATGCAAGAAGGCCAAAAACACAAATCCAAAAAATATTTTTATGTTCACCCAACCCCGTTTGGTATTGTACAGGGGAGTTTTAGTTTTGTTACTTGATAAACCTATGGCCAGTAGATAAATATTGAAACTGTAACGATATTTTAGAAATATACTTTATTCCGGCCACAAAGCACGTAGTGCATTCCTATATGGTTCTATTAGAGAGGCCCCGAAATTTCCACTTAGTTCATTCCTTCATCTCTAAAGTGTCTAAACTGTCTTATGTATCCTTTACTGTCCATCTGAAGAAGCACCCCACTTTCCATGTACTTTTCGTTTTTATTTAGTTGCTTATTATTTTTATCATATTACACATAAAAACTTTAACAGGAATAAAATACGTTTGCTAAACAATTTATTTTTAATAATAAAAGAAGAGTTCGGACTTTTGTCTTTATTACATTTATTCACACATGTTTTCATGCAGTACAAACTCTGTCCATTTTAAATGTACAGGGTGGGCCAAATTCGACGCTTTTGATAGGAAACTATGTATGTTTCTGTATGTTTTACAAAAAACTTACCCCCCATTTACGAGGCTCAAATTTCAAGACAAATTTACGTGTAAAGCCGCAATTTGCTGTGCGTCGTTTACTCGCTACAGCGTGATTCCTAATTTCTTGCGTTTTCTTCAATCCTTTATAACTTTTTATTTTTAAATATTTTTAATTCTGTAAAACATTTTTACAGCAACTTTTATGCAGATTGCAGATATGATTTTAGTTTTTTTCTAGGTTGTGCATTTTTGATTTATTTATTTATTTTTGGAAATTCTTAAATGGAATACCTGTATGTTTTTCACTATTAAAATGGTTAAAAATTACCTTTTTAAAATGTGTTACACTTTATATTTCTTCTCAGCCGTTTCTGAGATATTGCATATTTTGTCATTTATGACTGATATTGGTTAGATAGTAGGCCATGAAAAAAGTAATTATGTTTTACTTTAAACAATCTTGTTATAACTTTTGTTTTTATGGACTGTGACGGAAAAATCATTTTATTTTAATAATTTAATAACGCAAGTAAAGAGTTAAAAATAGTCCTATTTTATAAGTATTTTTAATTTATTATGTTAATATTTTGCCCTAAAAACATTTTGATCAGGTTTTCTTAATACGTGATATTTTATCTAAAAAACAACCATTATTTTTTTGTATACAGGTTAGTAAAAGATGGCATATGAAAAACAAACACAAGCTAAATTAAACCCTTTTAGCTAAAAGCTGGCATTTGTTTTCCATGGTTATCTTTAATTTACCTAAAATATAAAAAATAATGGTTGTTTGTTACGATAAATAATACCGTTTTAATAAAACCTGGATTAAAAAGTTCCTAGGGCAAAATATTAACAAAATAATTTAAAATACTAAAAAATAGAATATGTTTTTACCCCTATTTGCGTTAATAAATTATTAATAAAAATGGTTTCTCGGTCATTGCAGTCAATAAAAAACAAACAAAACACTAAAATTATATCTGCAATCTGCATAAAAGTTCCTGTAGAAATGTTTTTGCACAGAATTAAAAAATATTTAAAAATAAAAAAGTTATAAAGGATAAAGAGAAACGCAAGAAATTAAGGAACACGCTGTAGCAGTATACGATGCAAGATTGCGAATTGCGGTTTTCATAAGTAAATTTGGCTTGAAATTTGTAAAACATACAGAAACATGAGTTTTCTATTAAAAGCGTCGAATTTGGCCCACCCTGTACACTTGGAAACATACACACTTGAAAACGGACAAGAGATTGTACTGCCCGGAAACGTTGTGCTGCGAATAAATGTAAATCATTTAATTTTAATGATGTTACATTTGCTATACCACATCTGCGGACTATTTTTTTTACAGGGCAGCGACGCACCTAGGATCAAAAGCGAGAAAAATTCGAATGGCCATGGAAAAAATTAAAGAAGCCAACACACCAGGGGTATTGTTGCAAGAAGCTTCCACAACCAGATGGATCAGGCCGCGTCGCTGTTGGCAGATGAAAAAATGCTGTGTTCCCAGCGTCACCAGGCTGCTGGCCGATAAAAACCATGTAAAGATGGATCCAAGTGGGCTGGTCGTGGATCACTCTACTCTGTAATTATGGCATCAGGGTGCAGCACTTTCTAATTACAAAAGCATATAAAATAAGAAAGAATCCCGTTAAGATCGCATCTCGCCATTTATCGCTATAGCAGTTCCCTGAGCATGTTTTTTTAAAGCACACGCCCTGTATATCTTAACATTTTTGAATTCTGAAACAATCTTTTTTAAATACTAATTTTATTTTTATTGAGGGGTGCACGTTTTTACAAAAAATTGGCGCCCCCTTAACCCCTTAACCACCAGGGCCACCACCCCAAATTCTGTTCATGAGAAGGCGGGTCGAGTGATACATCATTTTTTTTTTTTTTTTTTTTTAAAGCTCTGACGAGTGCTTTTATATAACCCTAGAATATGAAGTTGTAATATCTTCACCTATTACAAAAATGTGCGGTACTTTAAAAATTACCTCAACACCTCATTTGGATGGTCATATTTCAGGAAACTAATAAAGTTAGATGGTGCTTAATGTGGTACTTTCTTTAAGCTCATTTGAAAGATCTTTTAATCGGTAAAATAATATACAGGGTTCTCTAAATAAAAAAAAATATGTAATTCTTTTTCTTCATACCCTGTATATTACTACCAATATCACCATTAAAAAAACCTTTAAAAGAGCTTTAAGAAAACACCACATTAGGTACATCTAACTTTATTAGTTTCGGAAATATGACCATCCAAATCAGGTATTTAGGTAATTTTTAAAGTACCGCCATTTTGTAATAGGTGAAGATTTTGACTTCATATTCTAGGGTTATAAAGTACTCGTCGAGGAGCTGCAAAATGATGTACTGCCTTCGGACCACCTTCTCATTTAAAATTTTGGGGTGATGGCCCTGGTGGTTAAGGGTTAAAGGGGCGCCGTCCATTTTTGTAAAAACTGTTCCCCCGCAATAAATATCCTGACGTGTTTCGGCGATTTTCTCAAATCTGTCTCGTTCCGAAGATAACTTGAGTGGAAAGTTTTTAAATGAACACTCTGTATATTAAACATATGTATCATTTCTAGAACGATTTTACGGAAGACCACGAACTCTAGTAGACAATCTGCTTCTATGGACTAGAGAAGTCGAAAAATAAAATATACTTTGTCGAAAGACAAGATAAAATAAGGCTATTTCTTCAACCTCGAAAAATTTCTTCTGTCTTCGACGGACAAGAAAGATTCAGTAGATTACGACGAACATTCTAGAAATATGCTTTTGGAAGAATTTTTTGCTTCTACTAATGGAAGCTTGCCAGAGGTAAGTTACGTTAGAATGTACGTCTTCTACAGGGCGTTTAAATTTTATATATATATATTTAAACGTGCTTCGTTTGCATTTTTTATTATATTGAATTATGGAATTTTAAACAGTACATTAATGACTAGAAAACTATAATATGTTAATTTTTTTACGACCGTTAAAAAACGCTGTTTTTTTTTGTCATGTAGATAAAGTACTCCATTTGTAGTACACTGCAGAAAGTATCCAAAAAAGTAACTTTTTTAACAGTTTAAAGCTTTTTCAGGTAAGTTTCTAGAAACCTGCGGCAACTCCGATTTTGGCGAAATTTGGTATACAGGGTTTTTTGGGGCGCTGATCACGAATCCGGCGGAAACGTTTCGTTCTTGAGATATTCATCATCAGACTTAAAATTTAAACTAATCCTATTTTTACAATATTCCCCTTCTTTTGCACACAATTCTTGATTTAAAACTAAAGTGGCACACAATATTTGATTTTCACCTTTTAAAACCCCGTTTTTACGTATTTTACATTATTTTTTGCATTAAATTGCATAGCTATACTTTGAATCATTTTAATCCCAGTGTGCCATGAAGCCCTATGTGTATGTATGGTTGCCGGATTATCAAAGAAAAGCCACGCAATTTAATGCAAAAATAAAGTAAAAACGTAGAAAAACATGGTTTAAAAAGGTGAAAATCCAATATTGTGTGACACTTTAGTTTTAGAATTAAGAATTCTGTGCAAAAGAAGGGAAATATAGTAAGAATAAGCTTAGTCCAAATTTGAACTTTGATGATGAATATCTCGAGAACGAAACGTTTCCACCAAAAAAAAATCTTTCAGATTCATGATCAGCGCCCCAAAAAACCCCCGTGTACCGACTTTCGTTAAAATCGGAGTTGCCGCAGGTTTCTAGAAAATTACCCTTTTTCACACTTTAAATGGTTGTTTTGTTTCAATTGCCTATAAGAATTTATTTTAATATAAAATTATACAATAAACAGTAAATTGGACGTCAAGTAACCTAAAGATCAAGTTACCATAAATTCCGCCATTACTTTTTTTAGATCATGTGTCCCTAAATTTAAAATTTGTCAGTTGGCAGATAAATGTATTACTGTACCTTAGAAGCAGTTGGACTGAAGTCCCTTTTTAAAATTTTATAGGACAGCGAAAATCTTCAAATCTTAAAAATTCAATGTAAAATAATGCCCTTAAAACTTAATAACCTAAAATAACAAAAAAAAAAAATAATAAATTAAATAATAAAACACATTTTTTAAAAAGTGGACTTCAGCCAAATGCTTCTGAGGTACAGCATTGTACTGGTATGTCATTTTCTATTTTAATTAGTTAAAATACCGGGTAAACCGAAAGTAGATAATAAAAAACAAATAAATCCGTGAGACAATGAACATTTATGTGATTTACATACGTACAGTGACGGAAATAAAATTTCGTACACTTAGGTTTAACATTTTATGTCAATTTTCAATATTTTGGTAAACTTGGCTTTTAGCTTTTTCTCACCCTAATTAGTATTCAATAAAATACATGACTCCAAAATAAATATATAGTTTATTTTATTTAAATATTAAAGAAAAAAACACTGGCTTAATATTTCAAAGCGGCACCATTTTTTTCCACTAATAAGTTTAAACGTGTGGGCACTGATGCAATCAGCATTTGTGCATGGTGAACATTGTAATTATTCTAGGTTTCTTCGTGTATTTTGCGGCCTATACACTCAAATCTGCCCGCTATAATAAGATTGAAAAATCTTCTCATCGGTAAATACTACCCTTTCCCAAAAATCCATACCTTGCAGTAAATATTCCAGTGCAAACCCCATTCGGTCAAAAATGGCTTTTTAGCAGCTACACTGCTTCTCAATTCCGAATTTTTCCTAATACGATTTCTTGCCATTCTTACTGTCCCAGGAAAATCAGTTTGGTTGTGTGCTTCTACAGCTGTCTGAAATGGATTGTTTCGCTAAAAATCTATCAGATCATTATCTTGATATTCGTTTGAAAGTTTTCTTCTACCACTTCCAGCCCTTCTCTCCAATGATCCTGTATTTTCCCATTTAGTTCTGAGGCTTTGAATAGTGCTTCTTGGTTTCCCAACTTGCTGAGCTATTCTTCCCAGAGAAACACCTTCTTCGAATAGAGTAATTACTCTCGCCTTCTCTAGTTCATTCATTTTCCAAAATTAAAAAAGTGAAATAATATAATTTTGAAATGTGTGACAGATATCAATTTGTCAAGTAACGTATATTTCCAGGTGATCCAGGTACGCAAAAGCCAACATCACACTGGGAAAAATTAGGTGTACGAGATTTTAATTCCGTCACTGTACCAAATTTTATTTTGATATTTTAAACAATAAAAAATTTATAGGGGTGAACCACCAGCCGGTGAGCCCCGGTATTTAGGGTGAATTTTCTCGAAAACTACTCACCCTCTTTAAAAAAACTAAAGATCATTAAAGAGAGAATTTAAAACCCTTTGAGATAAGGTATACCCTGACTCCCTTTCGCATTTCACGTTTATATTGGTGAGGGGAGGGGATAACCCTGGACAAGTAAATTTTGACACAAAAATGTGCCCCATCTAAAATAAAAATTGACGTGTTTTAGTTTTTTTATGAGTGTATAAACAATATAAATATACTGGGTACCTTGTTTTAATCGCAATGCACTGTATTTCTCCAGTACATACTAAAAAGTCAAATTCATCACTTTTATTTTTGCAAAAATTTAAATACCCATCTTTTTTTAGGTTGAAGGTCCATTATATTTAAAAGCCGACTCTAAAAAGGGTTGGAAGAAGTACCACTTTGTTCTGAGGGCGTCCGGGTTGTACTATTTCCCCAAAGAAAAAATCAAAAGCGCTAAAGACTTAGTTTGTTTGGCTACTTTTTGATAATAACCAGGTAGGACTTGTAAATTAGTAAATAGAAGATACTAGTGGTGAGCATATTCGAAAGATTTCGATATTCGAATATTCGTATTCGAAAGGTTTTAATATTTCAAAGACCTTTCGAAACATTTTATATTTCATTGAAAAGATCTTTTGAAACATCTTTCAAAACATTTCATATTTCAATGCAAAGATCTTTCGAAACATTTTATATTTCATTGCCAATAAGCTTTTATTCTGTCGAAATACCGATTGAAAGATAGTTGCTATTTGCGGCAACGAATTATTTCACGTCTTATTCCAAGTGTTTTCGAGTTTTGGCGCTATTTAACCATAAATATTACAGCTGATATTCTTTGTTCGTTTAATTACTAATGGTTTGGGGTAAGTTTTACCGGTTGTCTATATTAAACGCCTAGATATAAAAATCATTTATCAATCATTCGGTATCTTTCGTATTTGAATTCGGTGTTTATATAAATTCATGACTGATCTTTCATGAAATATTTTACGACGAAATACGAATATTCGGAAGAAATATTCGAAACATTTCGAATATCTCGATGTTCGAATGTCATTCAGAAGATCATTTGAAAGGTTCCAACATTAGCAGATACTAAATAAAGTTAAATCAGTATTAAAAGAATTTTTTAAATGTTATTTTAAATATAATAAAGACTACATTTTCATTTTTAGATATATTATGGGTTAGGTTGGAAAAAGAAATATAAGGCACCAACCGATTTTTGCTTTGCCATAAAACATCCAAGACTGCAAGAACCAAAATCTACCAAATTTATAAAGTATCTATGTGCAGAAGATCAGGCAACACTGGAGAAATGGATTATCGGTATGAGGATAGCGAAGTTTGGAAAGCAACTTATGTTCAACTACAGGTAAATCTAGTTTAAATTAAAAAAATTGTTTTAAATAACAAAGATGTGTCGAAAATGTTGCATTTAAAGAGCGTTTATAATTGAGATCTCTTGATGAAAAATTAGATATTTCCATCTAAAGTAAAACCGATATATTTTTTTTAATTTTTACTTAAAAACTCGGTATTTTTCTAGAAAGTTGCGGCAACTCCGATTTAGAGGAATTTTGGTATATGCTAAATTTTCGGGGTGTTGATCACAAGTCTAAAAAATATTTTGTTTTTTTGAAAAAAATTGTTTTTGAGATATGCATCATTAAACCTAAAAAGTCGAACTATACTTATTTTTACTACATACCGGGTGTTGCTCCGTCGAGCGGGACATAGGGAATCCCATGTAAATTTTGAAGTGGTCCAATATTGGTCCCCTAATTATTTTGGAAGAAAATATTATTTGGATTTTTTAAAGAGTACGAAAAGTTGTACGCAGTGTACAAATTTTAGCTCTTCTCAGTCCGCCAGCTAAGAGATAAATGCTAAAATAAGTTACTAATCTCCTATCTTCTTACGCGCCTTGTATTATTAGAAGTTTATAATAAAATACTAGAAAAATTATTTAACCTCTTAGTCTCAAGTTGTCAGATCAATGTCACATCATTTTTAAATAATAAACTACTTAAATCAAGAAAAATCACTATTATAAAATGGTTTTACCAAGGAAATAGTTATCGAAGAGTAGCGGACTATTTTCCCAATAGGCCAATACCAAGTAAATCGACAATAGAACGGACGATAAAAAATTTGAAACTACAGGCACAGTAATCAATAATTGCAAATGTGAAGAAAATCAACGTCATCTTTCGCCAAACGATTTTTTCTATATATAGGTAAATATGAAAATTTAGTCCAGCTAAGGAATGCTATTTCCGCTGAATGTGCCAGAATATCGATGTACCAACTAGCCAACGTAAGAAATGAGTTTTATAATCGTTTGGGTTATTGTCTGGCAGTTAATGGAGGAATATTTGAGCATTTGATTAAATCGCGATATTTTCGTCATAAATTGATTTCTAAATGTAGAAAAATTTGTTTTATTCTCTTGCGTAACTGTGAGTGCATGTGTTGGAATTAGTTGTAAACTAAAATGCGAAATGCGAGGATTCTTTTGAAATTCCCGTATAAAATTGTTCAGTTTTGGCAATGACATTATAAATTAATGATCTAAATTGTCACTGATAAATCGATATGGTGTTTTTATTATTGATTTCTAGAGTACAGGGTGCATAATAAGATACTACGTTGCAGAAGTATTAAGCAGTTTACTGTTTACTGGTTGGTTGAAAAATGCTCAAATTTTCATTTTTGGTGGAACTTTCTTTCGTCTTTAATATATCCTACTAGCATTTTTTCTAAATTAATTAAGGGAGCCAATATTTGACTACTTCAAAATTTACATGGGATTCCCTATGTCCCGCTCCACGGAGCAACACCCGGTATATTCCCTCTTCTTTTTGCACATAATTCTTGATTTAATGTTAAAGTGGCGCACAATCTTTAATTTACAACAATATTTTGTTCCAAAGTATGCATCACTGATTTCTGGTGTGAATCTTTTGTTTAAAATAACACTGCAATTTGCAATGCAAAGTTATTTAGTTTAATTTATTTTTATGGACGAAAAAACTACCTATATTATCTCATATATTCATTAATATTAAAAACATGCCACTTCTAACCAAACCTTTGTTAGTCGTATTTTTGTCTTTTAAAGTATTCTGGTAAAATACAAAGTATGCATTTTTGGTAATTTGTTTAGTTGATAAGTAGGTTTAGTGTTGTAATTGTTTTAAGGTTACATTTTTAGTATATATATGACTTTATTTTTTAGGGCCCTCATGGACGAACTAGCTCAAGAAGAAATGGACATTTTGGCAAATGCGAGAAGTTGTTCCGTACAGTCTATTGCTGTACAAAGTATACAGTCGAATAGTACCACTCCAACACAAGGGTAAGAGTTACTTTAAAACCACCACTTTTCTACATTTCTTTAAATTATTGGTTTTCATTAATAATATCTCCTAGACTATCTAGACTTTTAAACTTGTAGTCTGTAGGGGTCTTTCTTTTTCTCTAAACAATAAAATTCTTAGGTCTTTTAGTAATAAACTCGCAAGTTACCCTAGAGATCGAGTAAGTTTTTTTTTATATATCGAAAATATTGTGAAGGTTGGAGCCCTTAAAATTATTATTAAGTGGTTTATCATCGCTACTAATAGTTTTTGGACCACATTTGTTTTTATAAAAACTCGCAAATTGTTGATCTGAAAAATTTTAGGAAGGGCTCAAACCTTCCCGAAATTGTCTTGGCACCTTCAACAATATTTTGATATATTTAAAAAAAAGTTTTTTTTTTTTTTGCCCAGTCTAGTATAAATACTTAAGCTAAGGCCTTTGTGACTTTTTCTGAGATAGACGATGGAGAAAATAGTCCCAAGATATTTGTTGAAAATTTTAGCATATTTTACTTATTTTCAGATATTCTGGAAGCGAAGCAGGCTATGGCACGGCATCAGGAAGTGAAATCTACTCAGCAACTAGTGAAGCAAGTTCAAGTTCTGGTAGACATAGTAGAGCAAGTAGTTCTAGTTCAAGTGGCTGTATGTCAGACGGAGCGCCCTCTAGCTGCGAAAATGCTTTTGATTCCGAATTTCCCATGGGTAAGCATTAAAATTAAATCTATAAATTGCTCTGTTATTAAATCCGTAACTAAGTAAGTCCATGTGTCCATTTCTTTTAAAGTAGTAGGGGACGTCCGGGAAGCCCCGCCCAGCGGGTAACGCCGTCCACCTTCATAATTTTTAAACGCAATCTCCAGTCGGTCCGATATCTATTACTCGATACAAACAAAAAAGCTAACTTTATGTTTTGTAAGGTTTTTAAAGAAAAAATGCTAGACCGCCCAGAGAAAAAAATCGGGCATCTCCGCCCAGTGGTAGGGTCTTAAAAACGTAAAGTTTTTTACTGAAAACATGCATTTACCCAAAAATTAAGCATACCTTAATATAAACAATAGATTTGAGCAATCAACGCCGTTATTAACGAGGGTTTTTAATAGTGCTTTTCTATGTATGTTACTGACACTTTTCAATATTCATCTTCTCCTGCCTGAATAAACAAAATGATATAATTTGTTCAAAACCTCAGTAACATCGTTACTCACTTGTTAAACCAAGAAAACTTATTAATTTTGGTTTTTATCTTTAGGCACAATTAAACGAAAACCATCAATGAAACCAAATTTACCATTAACGAATATGACAAGGCAACTAAAAGAAGTTGGGGAGACAAGAGATGAAATTGACAGCACTTTACCATCTAGTCCTGTATCATACACTAACACTGGAACACTAACAAGAAGGCATAGCAGGTAAAAAACTATATTCCTCTAAATATCTTCTTCCATCCTACCTATTCAAACAAAAATCAAGAGTACAACTTATTTCTCCATCTGCTTTATTAATCTAAACTTGTTTTTAGGAGAAAATCTAACAACTCGAATGATGATTCTTCGAATTCGGGTACTCTCAAACGTCAACATTCATACAAAGCTAGAGGCTCCATAGAATCGATGGGCAACCGAAGTGGTAACTCTACGCCTCTCTGTGGAACTCCAGTTCGAGAAAGAGCTAGTCCATTTGGGGAGAGGTCTAGTCCGTTTGCGGAGAGGCCTCCAAGTGCGACGTCTTTGAGGAGCCCACCACCTATGAGTCCTAACAACCTCGAAATGCCATCATGTATGGTAAGTAGACATTAACTAACTTTCTATATTTATGCAACCAACAACATCAGTAAGCATTTGTATTATTGAATTTAGATCCATGAAAAAATTGTTCTGTATTTTTATGTATTATATATTTAAAACAACTCACTTAATTTGTTTTCTTTTCAGACCGATTCAATCACATCACTCCCACCACCACCAGAAACAAACGGTGATATCATTACCGACTCTCCAAGTTATCAGCTACCCCCACCACCTCCCGAAATCTACAACTCCAACATGTCTTTGGACAGCTTACCACCACCACCCAACCCTAGCGACTTACCGCCAATGACCGGCAGTGAGCTTACCGGAAGTCAGTTAAGTTTAATGTCACTTCCTCCTCTACCTGGAGAAGACACAGGAACGATAAGAAGAAGAAATGGTAGTGCAAACTCAAGTGCCACTGCTACTCCTACAAATGTTTTAAGTCCGGAAAGGACTCCGACTCAAGGAATGTCACCTGACCAAACACCAACACATTCTAGACTGAATACTCCTTGCGTAAGTCCTCCTGTTTCAAATATGGGATCAAACTGCAGCACGCCAACCCAAATAAATCCACCAACTAGCTTTAGTCCAACACATAGAAACTTAAATAATAATGTGTATGCTCAAAGTAGTCCAATATATGGTCAAAACCATGACAGAAACGGAGTTGAGTCTCCATATGGTACTAGTAATGGATTTCACCAGATTCCTCCACCATATGTAAATCCTCCTCAATATAGACAGAGTGGTACACTTCCTGGCGTATCTCCTTTCGCAAATAACCACGGTTTAAGGTCTTCCCTGAGGCAAACGTCTCTTCCTAGGCAAATTTCATCAAATAGTATAGCTTCTACAAATAGCTCCGGTTCATCTGGAAACACATCAATTTACAGTACCACATATGAAGCTAGAAACTCGCCAAAATCTCAGAGAAAAGTTGCCTTCCAAGAACCTACTAGCCCCAAAAAGAACAGCAAGAAAATTAGCTTTAATTTGGTTCCTCAAGAGGTGCCTCCCCTGCCCAAGAAACCACCTCCACCAAAGAGATCTGAAACGACAAAATTATCGAGTCCCAAAAGCTTGTTGAACCACCAAAGGATTTCCTTAAAGACCTTCAAAGGGTGATGCGAAAAAAGTGGCAGGTAGCACAAAAGTGTAAGTTGGAACCTGAGACTACTCCTCACGAGGTTTTGGGTTTTCGGGATCCTCCCGCTCTTCTCCCAGATTACAAAGAGCACAATGTGTCTAACTGGGTGAAAGAGCACTATGGACCACATAACGTTTACGAAAACGTTTATAGAGATACTCCTGACGGTGTTGTTGAGTATGTGTCGTCTCCAATGCACTTAAGAGGTGATGTGAGGAACTCAAAGAGGCCTCCGCCTCCCCCGCCAAAAAGGAGTGAGACGACACATCTAAGTACGCCGAAAATGCACTGATGCTGCGTTTCATAATGTTGCTTTTGAAAAATATCTCATATCAATTTAAAAATACAAATATGCTTAGGTCAATGATCTCTGACTTAACAAAAGCTTTTGATACACATTTTTTTGATATTGTAAATTTGAGAATATAAGTTTCTTTTAGGCTTTCCTAAGTGTCAAGATAAACAGTGTGTGGATGTCATGTACTAACTACTACACAAATACATTTTTTAAGCTTTTTGTGATTATGCTGGCCTATCAGTTATAATAAGCCTTTACAAATATTCCCATATAAGCATAATATACAATAGTGGAACACATATTTATAAATTTTCTAGAATACCTTTCTAAGCTGCAAACAGGGTTGTTTATTATAAAAGGGCCAATCCTAACCTATACAGGGTGGTTCAGTATGTTGTTAGAAATATTTAAAGACAGATTCTACATCTAAAAATTTAAGAAAAAGTTTATATAAATATGGGTCAAGAAAATGCTTTCTTTTTTATAATACGGGGTGTTCTTCCCTCGTTAATAGATTATTTTATCTTTATTGAAGACCCGTTGAGATCAGGTATTGTGCACCTAAATATACTATTAAAGGTCACATTTTCATATGAAAAATTGTTTTCTAAAGCACTCTACATATTTGTTATATGGTAAACCATTAAAGAGGAAAGTACTTAAACACCTTGTATCATTGAAATAAAGATTTTCGGACTCATAACGTATGTCCTAAAAGTTTTGGCACACAATATTTATCGGTTTTTTTTTTAATGAAGAAATTTATTTAAACACTAACTAGTTATCATAAATTACTACTCAGTACTTAACTAAACTATACTATCGAATTATGTGGAGTGGCCCATTCTGCTCTACCAGACGCAAATTTCTTCGAATGTCTCTCATAAGGTCCTGGACGGAATTCAGTTCAATTTCTCTTAATTTCTCGTAAATTCGCCGTCTTAATTGTTCCTCATCTTGTGCTTCCCAGCCTCCATGATAAACCTTTCCAGACAGTACAGCCCAAAAATCCTCTATTAGTCAAGCCTGCGGCAAGTTTTGGAGGATTATCGTTTTGGGAACAAAAGGTATGTGGTGTTGTCAAAGCCAGTTTTGGGTATCTCTTGAGTAATGGCATGATGCTAGGTCTGTCCAAAACATGATATCGTCATTAGCATGATGTTCGCGGACAAACTGAAGCAATTTGGAAAGGCAGTTATCAATATAGCTCTGACTATTCAAAGCTTCACCCCTCACTCTTCCCACAAAGGTCGGGATACACCCCTGTAGGAAATTGCGCACCAGACAAGGATTTTATCTGCAAATTTCGCTTTATGTTTGTATCTAACATTGTAGGGCATTCCTCTACGTTGTCCGTATAAAATCTATCGTTTCCCTTCATTTCAGAATTACTCAAAGTGAAATACTTTTCGTCATCTAAAATAATGATTTTTCATTGGCAAAATGTACCCGCCTCAGTTGACGACAACATCTTGGTATACGAAGAAGCTGCGCTTGAGAGTATTTGGGGCACTTACGTCTCTTTCGATATTTACGACCATTCCTCCTCAATTCCAACGATATCGTACTCTTAGAAGATCTGTATTGCCTAGCCAGTCCCCTCGTTGACATTCCAATCTGGTTTTTGCTCTTCTCACCAATCTCTCTGACCTCTGTGCGGTAAATGCACGTGGTCTTCCACTTTTGGGAGATTCAGACATGGTATTCCCTGCTCGCACTCCGCTATTGTTCTATAAATGGTTCTGCGTGAAATGTTTTCATTCTGCAATATTCGACAGATTTCAGCTTTGGGTATCCGCCCAACTAACTTGTAGATACTTTTTCTTATTTCTAATTTATACGACATTCTAAAGCGAAAACTTCAAAATAAATAAATCTCAACTGACAGTAAATAAAGTAAATAAACTTTTGTTTTCAAAGGCAACTTGATATTATTTTGTTTTTGTTAAAATTAAAGACAATGAGTTTTGTGCCAAAACTTTTAGGACATACGTTATAAACTTTTTTTTGCATATTCAGATGTAGATAAGCCTTTTAATTTTCGTAACAATTTTTTTAACACAGTTTATACAATCTTATATAAGTAGGTATGTTGCATATTTTTGTTGGTAAATTATTTGAGATTTTTTAAAGAATATAAATGCAATCTAAAAAATACTGCCAAAACCAGTAATCAGTAAGCTTAAGCTTAGTTTTAAAAATAATACTGCCTAAAAAAGGAGGCAAAATTGTGATTTTTAAAGTAAAATTAATAAAGGAATGATGTGCCATTTTATTGAGTGATTTTGCTGACTTTTGCGTAGTTCATTTTGTTAAGATCTTTTGAAAGAACTGACTTATTTTAGGAGATACGAAGAAAATTTTTGTAAATATTTAGGTTAAATTTTCTTATTGAAAAATGTCAAACATTTTATGGTGCTTATAGGTATAAAACTATAATGAATTTTTTTAGGGATAGATTGTAGCTAAATTTTGTGTGTTTTTATAAATTTTATAAAGGATTTTTACAGTAATTAGTTGATGGTTTTTTATTTATAAGGATATATCAAATAATTTGCTTTGTAAAAGTTAATAAAGTTTCTGTGTTTTAAGGATTTGTACTTTTTGTTTTACCAACCGTTGTAATAATGTTATTTTAACAAACTTAAATAAGATTTTTTAGTAATTATTTAGTATACGGTTTTCTGCTATTTTAACGATTTTTTTAAAATATTTGATAATGATTTTATTTTATTATTTTATATAAAAAAAAATTTTTTTGGCTTTTGTCCACTTTTATTATGGACAATTGGCAACGTTGTATAAATGTTTAATAATAAAGAGGGATTATAAAGGGTGGTCAGGTTGGTTCTTGTTAGTCAACGTTTTTTAATCCTTTAATTACACCAGAGACACTTTATGATTCCAGTTTGTGTGAATTCTTTCTTTTATTCACTTATAAATAGAATCAGACCCTTCCGATGTTGCCAAATGCTTTCCATATTTAGCATGGTATAACTGATGTTTCTAGTCGTTTTTCTTCTCACTTTTAGGTTATGAATTACCAATTTTATATTTATCATATTTTTTATCTTTATTCTCGTAAATATGTGGAAAAAATGTAATTTTTACTTAATTTTGCATGTGATGTTCAGTTTCATTAACTCGTTTTACCAATTTTACCCCGCCCAGCACCCCTTTTCACTCCCCGGTCCCTTAAGTTTGTTTACTTATATTTTTTTTAAAACGGAATATTTTTGATGTTCGCCACTTACGTTTTTTTAGAAGAGTGTCTAAAATATGTAAGTATCAATAATTAAAAAAAACCCTTAAAATAGCAGAAAACCGTTTATTAAACTGATAATTTGGAAGTCCTTTCATAGGCATCACAATAAATAATTGTAAAACCATCTACCTGTAGTAGATAACCATCCTGATAAAAAATTATGCAGTTTTAAATATACAGACTTTCTTTTTACTTTTTCTGAGCAAATTATCTAAAAACTTTTATGGGACGTATTAGAGTAGATACTCTTTGGTATATCCTTATAGGTTAAGGTGTTACAGGGTTAAAAAATGAGTTAACTTAATTTTTTAGTTATCACCTGCGTATCTAATACATTGTATGTAGTGTACATACTTTTGTACATGAATTAAACAAAAAATGTCCTGAATTAGTTTTAAATGTGATAAATTTAACTATAATTTTACATTTTTTAAAATGAGAGGTTTAATTCCTGAGGTAAAGGGTGTCAAAATATTAATTTACTTACTCCCGCTTACCTTTTTTCATATTACTTGTGTTTAATCAACAATAACATCAGTTTGTTGAGTTCATTTTATAGTGTCCGAATAGGTAATTAAATTTTTATTGTCGCTTAAGGTATACATACAGTAAATGACAAAAAGTATGATCTTTTTTTTAAATTAAACACCCTGTATATTGTATTACCACTAAAAGGATCTGTTAAAGAGCTTTAAAATATCACATTTTACATATCGAGGGCCACACCGCAGTACCTACCGCGTAAGTCCAAAATATAAATTTTAAAAGACAGACCAAAAACTGCTTTGTACAATTAATTTGGTATAAGAGGCGTTATTTTCGTTTAAATCAAGGTTTTAATTATATTTTACAAGTAAATAAACCACTTTTTATTTTATAGGTTATAGGGTACTTACAACGCATATATTAATTATTTTAATGTTATATACGAGGTGCTGTGGTGTGGCCCTCAAAATCTCTTTTAAATAGTTTTGGAAATATGGTCCTACAAGTATGGAAAACAGATTTTAGTTTTCATTAGTTAATTAGTAAAGTTAATGTAAGTACTGAACCTATATAACATGTTTTGTCGGCAAGGCATTGGCAAAAAGGTATTAAAAGACATCAAAATGGGCACTGGCATTATTGGGCCACGTGTTGCATAAAATGTGATGGCATATCTCATTAATAGTTATGATGAAAAAAATGCTTGTAGGATGATGGCATCCATCATTAATAAGTTATGCTGAAAAAATGCATTTAGGATGATGGCATCCATCATTAAAAGGTGTTGGCTAAAATATGCCTTGTAGATGATGGTATTGACATCATTTTTTTCCTAATGACAGTAAAATGTATTTTTTACCGTCCAGGAACTAAAATGTGCATAAATAATGCACATGCATAATGTGTGTTTGATGTACAGGGTGTCCCATATAAAATTAAAAACTATAATTTTGAAAAACCATAAGAGATACAATAAAAATACTAAAAAAATACATTTCACTGAACAACTTTTTGCATTTAACTTTTCTTGTATCTCTTATGGTTTGTCCAAAATTATAGTATTTAATTTTATATGGGACACCCTGTACATAAACAAACATTTTGCATGTGCAATATTTATGCACATTTTAGTTCCCTGGACGGTAAAAAATGCATTTTATTGTCATTAGAAAAAAATAATGTAATGCCATCATCTAAAAGGCATATTTTTGCCAACACCTTTTTAATGATGGATGCCATCATCCTAAATGCATTTTTTCAGCATAACTTATTAATGATGGAAGCCATCATCCTAAACGCATTTTTTCATCATAACTTATTAATGATATATGCCATCACATTTTATGCAACACGTGGCCCAATAACGGCCAATTGCCCATTTTGATGTCTTTTGCCAATGCCTTGCCGGCAAAAAAATGTTATATGGGAACTTGCTTTTGTAGATAAAATAAAAATTAATAAAATATTTGTAAGGCCATCTCTCCAAAACTATTGAAAATAGACGTAATAAATGTGGTATTAAAAAAAAAACATATATTTTGAAAGCTTGTAAGCAATATTGATTTATGACATTTTTTATTTAATTCCAAACTCTTTAGATATTTCCTACAGCTGTTTAAAAACAGTGTCTTCTAGAATATTGTAAATTTTATTTAAACTTACATTTTAGTAATACTTGTAATTATTTTTAAAAATTGTACTGGAGGATCTCTACAATGCCACTGCACATAGCAAAATAAATTTTTCTATTAATTTGTAGATTTTTTACTAACCCGATCTACCGTTAGTCGATGCTATAAATAATATATTAAAAATGTAGACAAGTATATTCATATTTATTAAAAAAATATAAAAGTTATATATGAAAATGCGTTGTTTTTTGGTATTTATTTTGAGTTAAGAGTGAAATGTTTATTTTGTTTTAAAATAAATTATTATTATTTAATTTTTTTTAAAAGATATAATCATTAAGGCGTTGTAGAAAATATACTTTTAATTTTTAGTTGTCTCTCGGCATCTGGAATAAACTTTTTGTAATATGAGGTGCTTATTTGTAATAAACACTTTGTATACTGTCTACCATTTATATTATTGATATACTAACTGTTACATATAGTATTATATAATAAATAAATAATATTTAAAATATTTTTGCTTGTTTTTTTCTTACGAATCATTAAAATATTCCTTTTAGTAATTACTCTGCTATGGAAAACTAGATGTAGGAATAAAAACCACGCAAAATGTGCTTATAGCGTTTTTGTTAGTCCCGTTACACATGAGACGTACGAACGTCTTACGCCCTACGCCTAATCCCTTTTAATAGCTTTGTTCGCGGGTTTGATTCTGAACTGGTTCTGGGACTATTCGCATGCGCAGTGAAAAAGCAGCGTTCGCGGTTAGTAAAATCCTGAATTTTTAGTAACAGTTCTGTGTTCGCGGGTTACAATGGAATCAGTTCGTTACCGGTTCGTAACGTGATTAGCAGTCTTGGGATTTTTGTTGGAACTAAAAGTTCAATTCCGAATTTCATGCGCATTGTCGACATGGTCAGCTGTTTTCTGTTTTTGTGGTAGAGAACTAAACCGTTGTATTAGAGTTATTTGCTTCTGCCACCTTTTATGCGGGTTAATATACCTGTTGTATATTTTTTTATATTTTTGTGATTCTGAGCCTATATAAACAAAGGATTTTTAATTGTATTTCGTATGAATGTATGTATTCAATAAAATAAATAAAGATTTAATTAAAAAATATAGGCAATATTACAAGATTTTACCATTTTTTGTTGTTTGAATTTTATCTTTAGTTAAATACACATACTTATGTTAAAAACGAGAGGAGGCAGGGAATCCCTCGTCTTCCGCCGAGAGACCTCGAGTGGCTTTCGACAGTATAACAATTTACCTTTTTGTTTGAATTTAATTTTTTTTGTGTGGTATCCAATTTAACCATGAAAAACTCTAACCAAAAGGCTAAGTTAGAATACATCTTCAGCTGTATAGAAAATCGTTCGCGGTAAATAAAAATTCCGAACTAATAAATAACTAGACATGCGCTTTAAAACAATTCTAAACCAGTTCAATTCTGGTTCAGAATCAGTTCATTATTACACCCGCGAACAAAGATGTTGGGCACCGGCGTAACTACGGTGGGGGGCTGAAGGGGCCAGGTCCCTCCCAGGTGTTGCCCAGCCCCCTAGGCCCCCTCCAGGCTCAATGGCTAGTTACGCCTATGGTGTAGGGCGTTCGTACGTCTCATGTGTAACGGGACTTAGAAAACGATAGAGTGCGCCGACTACAAAAAATCTTCCAAAACAGTGGGCTATATGAATAAAAAAGCAAATACTTATACCTATAAAATTTGAAGTAAATGCTTTTGCTTCTAAGTATAAGAAAATGCTTTGCTATATTTTTCTATATCATAAGCATTTGCTTCTTTTTTCACATGGCCCAGTGTGTTTCCAGCCATTACATTAGGTAGTAATAATATTCATGTATTTTTTTCTTTTAAAGAAAATTTTATATCTGTTGTTTAAAGCCAATAAAATGCCTTGATTTTGACAAGTTGCTATGACAACAATCTGAATTTTTCGAAAATTTTTAATTAAATGTGTATAACAAAGATATTAATTTATTGTGATGAAACGACTTATATCCTTTTATATATAAAAAAGTCTAATGAACGTATGTCCGACATTGTCTTTTTTTTAAGAAACCAGGCGTTAAGGTTTAAAAAAATATTTTATAAAAATTTGAAATGTTGAAGCCATTTGTGGTTAAAATTGGGTACAGTTGTTTAAAATAATAACCACTAGCGAAGAGAGGGGTGGGCGGACGGCCCCGAGCCTCCAGTTAGAGGGGGCCCCCAAATGGGGATCCTCATACAAAATAAGGTACATATTAAAGGTTTTGGAGCGTTGTTGTGAGGGCTTTTGTTATTCAGCTAGGAAGAGGGTGGCCCTGACCTTATTAAAGTATACCATAATATGTTGTAAGGGGGCCGCATATTAGACATGAGGGCCTTTTTTTGTTTTTTTTTGCTTGTCGAATTTTTTTACAAAACAAAATTGATAAGGGGCCCCAACTTTGCTTTCCCAGCCCCGATACCTCTAAGTACGCTACTGATAATAATAATGTTCTATTATAATAGATTTAACTAAATAAATTATTGGGTTCTCCTACTTTGTGTAGTTGTTATTAGTATTTTTACGATTAAGCCAACGCCACTTTTTGATATCTTGTAATTTCTTGTAAAAAAATAGGATTCACGAAGAGAAAAGGCTGATTTTTTTATGCAGGCTTCGCAAAAACTTAAAATACATTATTATTCTCCAAGAGAGAACCAGCGGGAATGCCGTAGCACGTTAAATTGAGCTAAAACGCGATTCGCTGCCGATTTTTAAATATTTGTTTGAAAAAAAGTTGTAAATAGAAATATTTCTTAAAAACAAACTTTCCGATAATCTTTGGATCATTTTAAGAAACTTTTCTATTTACAACTTTTTTCAAAACAAATATTTAAAAACGGCAGCGAATCGCGTTTTAGCTCAATTTAACGTGCTACGGCATCCTCTTAATACAAAATTTTATTTAGCTCCATGATTTGGCGAAAACGCCTTGATCACATTGATTTACAGCTGAAAAATTGTGTTGTGTAGGAATTTGGAAAATGCAGGGGTTTGAAAAACACATTATGAGAGTTTTTTGTCAATTTATTAAGATTTTCTTTCAAATAATTTATTTTTGATAACTCCATAATCAGTTTTATGACACTTTGATACCCCTGTAAACAAAATGCTATTCTAAATAAATTATCTAAATGATATTTTGCTTAAAAATGAAAAATAAAGGTAGTTTACTCTTGAAGAAAGATAATGTTCTTATTGTTTTTGCAGACCCTGTATACAATCAACATTTTCTCTTCGTGAACCTTATATTTTTATTAAAAAAATTACGGAGAATGTCTTTTTTCGAAAAATTAAATTTTTGGTCCATTTGTCCTCTTGTAAATCCCAACCGTGGACAGTCTGTATATTATGTTATGATGAACTTTTTTCATAAAATAACATAATAAGGAGTCACCCTTTGAAGTTTAGAAAGTTAGGAAACACCCTGTAAATATATATAAATATATCTGGTGGCTCCATCTTTTGTTAAAGTGTGCTAACAGAAAAGTCCTTACTTGCCCCTACCAATAATCGATTTTATTTTAGCGGTGTAATCTTTAGCAGAGAGGGTTTGGTACTGAGGACATCCGTTAGATGATGCACATAATATTAAGAGGTTATATACAGTTAGA
Organism: Listronotus bonariensis; assembly: GCA_014170235.1. Taxonomy (NCBI): domain Eukaryota; kingdom Metazoa; phylum Arthropoda; class Insecta; order Coleoptera; family Curculionidae; genus Listronotus; species Listronotus bonariensis. Next base: position 81,873 of record JACEGR010003449.1, read on the forward strand.
AGGCTTGAACAAAAGCGAACTTTCCAGATTTTTTCTAAGAAAGCTTTTAAATTTATTGATATAAAAATTTGTACACATATTATGGTATATTTTAACTGTATTTTAAGACTTAGTATTAGTAAAAATATTTATTTGGAAAGAAGCTACAGCTGATTTCCGGGAGCTCCTCGTTTTGCGGTAACCACTATATTTCTGAACTCTGAACTGGATTCTATGAAATTAAAAAAACAAACATATTTCGTTAAAGAAATGTTAAATCTAGTAATTAATCGAAGAATTAAGCAAAATAAGTTTTTCGACAAAATGCCGGTTTCCTTTGATTAATTACTTTAAAATATATTTAAGAAGCTTGTGTTAAAATTTGAGACTAATTGGTTTAGCCGCTTTTGAGTAGTGTTGGTCACCGACTTTAAAAACACCATTTTGAGAAAAACACGTTTAAAGTTTGAGAAGCACATAAGAGCACTCTAAAACGCATTTTAAGATTTGCGTGTAACTTCAAAAATATTCACAGGAACGATAAAAAAATCTGTGTATTCTAAAATGTATGTACATTATGAAAATAAAATTAAAAAAAATGTTTTTTTTTAATTTAAAATGTATATGACCCCTTAAGAGAAACTTTTATTGTTTTTGAATTTGCAAAAATTTATTTTAAATTTATTTATATGACTACTACGTACTAAATAGTACGGTTTTTGTGTTACATACGTGGTGCCACATGATGTCAATTCACAATTTACGGTCAAAAGCAACAACAAAGCGAAATCCTATCAGAAAATGTTTACATGACGGGATCCTTGTCTAATCTCTACCTGCCAGTGTTAAACACACTGAAAGTGAATTGAAAGCATCAAGCTGACATGACGTGTATTTGAATATTATTTTTAAATCATTGTAGTTAAAAGATAATTAAACCATGAGTTTCTCGTGCAAGGGTAGAGAATAGACTTCCAAATCAAGCCTTCGCCTCGTCGTGTTGACATTGCAACCAACATCATATGTTACACTTTCTGGGGCTTTACTGCCAGGGGGCGGATTTATGAGAGTCCAGATGCAGATTAAATAAAAATTATCCATTGGTGTAATCGAGGACTGTGCAATAAGAACGTAGTACAATTAGTTATTTTGCCTTTTTAATAATTTGTAGCATCATTGAAGCAGTAACAGTGGCGGATTTACATATTTGCCGCCCGTAGGCTATTAATTTTTGCCGCCCCCAATTTTTGATTTTTTGGTTGGGGAAAAAATTTTGAAATTTTCGGTCCAAATTTTTTGAGGACAAAAAAAAGGTCCTCACTTTCATTTTTCCGCTCCTATAATGCTCTTTAAATGAAATAAACAATTTATGAAGTAAATCTGCCGCCCCCTGAAAATTTGCCGTCCTAGGCTCCAGTCTACTCAGCCTGCTGGTAAATCTAACACTGCGTAGTAAAAGTGACTGGTTATTAACTCTATAAAAATTCATTAGGACTTATATTAGAAAAGCAGTAAAGACAGTTTAACAAAACTAAAACGTAACCTTTAATTTTCCTAGATTTTCGACATTCAGAGGCAGCTTTAAGGGTGGGCGCGGTTGGGCGAGTGCCCAACTTTAATTGTTTTAAGCCCAACGGTTTGCCCAAACTGCTAATTGAGTAAGAAGCAAAAAAAAAAAAAACGCAGAAAAAATAAAAATTTTGTTCTCATAAACCATTTATTTATATTCGTTACATCTGAATTACGGAAAGCTTAAACAAGACTCAATAGCAAGTGACGTGCATAAAAAGTATAAAAATATACTTTTGTTATACCGTAAAAGTTTAGATGCTAAAAAAGTACGCTGCCAAACTTTAAGAACCGACTCTTATACAAGATTTTAAGACAAATAGTCCAAGACTAAGTAAATTAAATAAAAAAAAAAATGCAAAAAAGTTAGTGACTGCTTTAAATAACATGGTCAATTTAGATAAAATTGGGTAGATATTTATTAAAAAACAATATTTTTAAAAAATTTAACTCCCCTTTATCTTGTAAACAAAGAGTTTGCGGATTTATATTCGTATAGACTTTTGGTCTTAGAAGTATGCAACAAATCGTCCCAAAATTGTGACTTCTTGGCCAAATTCTGAACACGGATTTGTGTTCAACAATACATTGATACCCATACATCACACTTTTGGGTCTAATCCTTTTTGTAGAGTGGTGTAGTTTTCGATTTACCAGCACGTACATATGGTACTATGACATTAAGAGCCGGATAATTAATCCAATAAAAAGAATACGATTTGGTTACTCTTTTATACTGTTTGTATCATTTTAAATTCGTAGAAACATAAATTCCTTTTATCGTCAGTCAGTTTTTTTCAATTTATCCTTGTCCCATTTTGCTTTCTCAATGGACCCATCAGTCATTTAAGTTTCCGGCGTGAGAATATGGTTCGAAATACAATTCAGCCACAAAATGGGAATCGAAATCGAATATCAGCCGCCGTTTTCGTTATTTCGTCTCTCGCGAGTCGCGACCGCGGAATCGCGGGCGGCCTTGGATGCGTCGATGACCTTGGCCTTCATCTAGATGCAGCCACGGCCACGGCCGACAACTCTCGGTTTCTTTTGGGAATGGGATACACACGTCGTAATCGAGCGGTATTGCCAGAATGATTTGGAAAAATTATTAAAAGTATTTAGATAAAAGGTAAATATGTTTTTTTTTCGATCGGACGAAAATTTATATATTTCCAATACGGTTTCTTACGTCCAAAATGCATTATTCCTGTGGGTAGAAGGCGTTGCCTAGGCAATGTACTTTTCCGGCCATGACCGGGAATATTTTTTTCTGGACGTTCATCTTTCCTATGCTTTCAATATGCAATGATGACATTAACGTCAATCGATAATACAGGACAATGTGATACTAGTAACGTATTATGCCTAGATCAAATATTTATGATGTTTATACAGGGTGTCCGGAAAGGTAAGGTCATAAATGATAGGGGTGATAGATAGATAGCCAAAGAATCTTTTTAAATATTATGTCTAAATAAAATTATTTTCTGAAATGAAGTGGAGAATCAGAAATATTATTTAAAATAGTGTTTTTAAATCCTGTGGGTCGCGACCCCTGGAGGGTCGCGGAGCTTTTCTAGGGTTGTCTGTAAAGTCTAAAAAGATAGATTTTTAAGAATCTGTTAACTAAAAGAAATATACTCGAATAAACAAAAAAACAATAAAATTCTATAGGTAACTACTTATTTATCTTAATAAGAAGGTTGCGGTTGTTTTTTATTAATTAAATTCTCCCATCGTGGACCCGTTTTTGGCTACATGGAGAATAAGGTTGTGTTGCAAATTTAGGCGATTTTTTGATTACTTTTTATTTGGGACATTGAAGGAAATGTTCACTCGCACCAATACGAAGTGGCAAATGAAATTTCACACTCCAAGGCCTCAGTTGTTAATTCCGGGTATTCTGTTTTCAACCAAAAGGTAACCAGATTGCTAGACTAGAATTGCCCAAGTGTAACATTCCATCGGTAGATAATTCCAGCAGATTTTCTTTAAGCTTAGTTGTCAAATTTGTCCCATTTCTAGCTGCAGTTAAAAACGGATTTAAGATTCACCTTTGCCCAGGGTTTGCCCAAATCTTTTGCACAGTATTGACACAATTTTTCTTTCCAAATATTTAACAACATTTTTGTACAAGCTATTTATGCATTTATGTTTATCTCACATCCTACTTTTTTATTGACAGATTGTGTCGACAAAAATGATTCAAAGTTTTTTTAAATTATAGACGATGACAAGTCATTTATTTTTTTTTGTAAAGCCATGCATTCTGTATTTTGCAGTGATGATATTTTCATCTGAAGACTTTTGCTCAAGACATCGAACTGCTCAATTAAGTCAGAAATAAAAGGTAATTTTAAAAGAAATTCCGCAACAAATCGCATGCTTGCCGTGCCACCTGCGCCACACCTCACTCGTCAGATTCAATGTAATGCCTAAGATTAAAAAGCAGGTAAACTGCGCAAAAATCTTAGAAATAAACTGGAGTTTAAAAATTAAAAATAAACATAAAAAATACATTTTCTTGAAAAACAAACCTGTTTATCCTAAGTTTAAGCGTTACTGAAGTACCAGTTTCAAAATCCCAAGTTTAAACATAAGTTTTACGAATAATAAGAGGTTTATAAAATCCAAAAAAGCTAGGTTTAAAAACACAAAAGTCAAGATAATTCGACATTAAAATACCGGCCCAAGAGAATGTGTTATACATTCTTCATTATATCGTCCTCCCTCACCTTCCCTTTATTTTCTTCCACGTGCAATAAAATTTTCAAGTCTCTATCATCTCTTACATTTTCTTCTCTTTGATACTCGCTAGCTTCACATCTGCAGTTATTTATCATTGTGTCTTTGGTCTCAAATTTTTTGATAGTCCTATCGACTGTTGATTTTCCGGGTATCGGTTTATTCGGATACTGAGCAGCGAACATGTCTCACACCTTTTGGTAACTATTTCCTTGATAATACCATTTAATCATCAATACTTTTTCTTCAGTAGTATAACTCATGGTTAATCTTTTCGCTCTACGATTTTTTGATAATAATAAAGCACTGAATTTAAAAATGACAATGTTATGTCACGTTAACTGGTATTTTTATTGTTGTTCATAAATATGAGGCGATAATAATGTAACAATTTTTAAAAATATATTAGCATCTAACTAGCAAACGGGTTGACCGAAAAATCTAATGTTTTTACCATGAACGTAGATTTGCATGCTCTTCAATAAACTTCGATAGAATTTTTCTCTAAAATAATTAGGGGAGCCAATAATTGACCCCATTAAAAATTACATGGGATTTCCTATGTCCCGCCCGGCAATACATCACCCGGTATACATAGGTATTTATTGATTAGCCCTATATGCATGACATAAAAGAAAAATGTAAAGGATAAAAAAGGCCGTTTTTCTAGCTGTTAATAATTTATTTTAAAAATACAATGTTTTATATACGCGAATAAAGATTTTAATAGAAAAATCCTTCAGCCGCCAAACTTTTACAAAAACATGTCATACTTTGGCATATTTTTTCAGCGAACATACATATATCTCACTTCATCATTAAAAATAATAAAACTAAATGTCCCATTCAACAAGCCATCTCTAGTATGTGAAGAACTATAAGAGCTTCAAATACTGCAAACAATAAGCCCACAAGGGGACCAGCTGAGAAACAAGAGATTTCGCCAGGTTTCTCAGGGTGATTGGAGCATCCATCATTGTTGACTGAATGCACTAGATGCACCCTCTGACACTTCTTTTAGAAAGGTGCAACTGTTGTACAGGGTAGTAACGTACCAAATATTATAAATATTTGGATGATTTGTGGTTGCAAAGAGCTCTATAATAATTTTATTATGTGCATACTTTTATACATCTCATGTTTCTGAATTTTTGGGTAAGATTACGTCGTTATTTTGCATAAAGAAATTTTTGTTATAATTTATGAATCAGAAAAAAAATTAATAATTATATCTTTACCATAAAGAAAGAATTACGTTTTGCATTTTTATTTCAAGGTATTATACAAAATGACTCTTTTTCCGACAAAGCTCGGATGTCCCGAGTCAGTGGGGAAACCATCCTAACTTTCTTATTTTAAATGAGACAGCGGGTATATTTTTACCAATTTAAATAGAAGATGACATTCCGGGTACAATGACACAAAATTTGCTAATGTTTGACATCTAACTTCTAAATATTCTTAAATTATAATTTAGAATGCGATAAAGTGGTAATTTTGGATCAAGGAGTTATGGAAAAAGAAGGTTGGTTTACAATTTACCGTTTTAACCCAACTATGGCACTCAAGCAGATAAAAAATTAAAAATATAAGTTATTGAGGTGAGCCATTCGAAAGGGACACCAAATATTTATTAGGACACTAATGCCAAGTTTTACTTTGCTTTGCTTTCTTTGTTGTTGGTCCCGTTGCAAGACGATTAACCAGCTCTCCCCCTTCCGGACTATGCTTTCCAGGGCTTCGTACGTGGAAAATCTGGATGGTCGAGCTTTCCGCTCCCAGAAATTCCGGTTCAAATGTTTACTTTTGTTCGAAACAAAATAATTATCGATGCAATGCATAAATTGCGACTATCTAGCCAGCGGCTGCTACTGGTATTGTGCATAACCTTCACTGTCACTTGCTGACGCTTCCAGTAGAGGGCGCCACCGTCCTCGGCCGTTACGAAAACACGTGCGCCTCGCTAACCTAAAAACATCAGGTTTTTTAGGAATCTTCACTCACAGCGCTTAGCCCCAGAAGAAAGAAGCCCCAATTTAGCGTGAATCTTTTCTCGATCCCCATGGTACGATGCCTTCAATCGCCTACCCGGGAGGTCTATGTAGACCTCTACGTAAACATGAACCGCACTACTCGAAGATCGCGGAAAGAGTGATGCCAAGTTTTATAATTGCGAATTCAGTTTAGGTTCAGTTGAACTTAACTGAGTGGCTTTTCAGTGACGCAAACAGAGCGCTCCCGAGTAGCTCAAGAGCATTTCGTTCTACTTTATGGCGTTCCAGTGACGGAAAGTGTTATGCACCTAAGCTACTTCGTTTTCCTTTCCCCTTGTCCCTCATGCACCAACCCCTCTTTTGGTTTTTGTGCTTCAAACGTGTTTTTATGGTTAAGGATGGATTTTTAAAATTATTTATTTAAAATGAAATTAGATATTAAAAAGAGATTATTATTATAAAGCCAAGAAAGGTTAAAAACAACGAAAATTTAAAATTTCTTACAGTATCTCTCTTTCCTTGTCTAACGATGCGTTCCAGTGACTAACTTTTTAGAGCAGTTCAAGAGCTTCAAGCCTTGGAGCGTGACGCACAAAAATTTTCGTCACTGGAAAGCAACCTGGTACATGAACCTATCCATTTAAAATATATTGCTGTCACTTTTGGCATTAACTTGACATCAATATATTTTAAATGGTCGTTCAACTCACCAGCTGAGTTCAACTGATCTTAAACTGAAGTCGCAATTGTAAAACTAGACAGAAGAAGTTTAAAAACTATTTTTTTAAAGATAGAATTTAGAATCCTTATCACTTGACCTCCCTTAAATATTTGAACATATTTGAACTTTATGACGTTCGTGTTAGTGAGGGGGGATTACTGAACAAGTAAATTTAACACAAAAATGACGTGTTTCAGGATTCTCTTATAAGTTTACAAATAACCTAAATAAACGGGATGGCTCTTTTTAATTAGAATGCGCTATATAAGGTAGAACAAGAAGTATGATTCTATTGTAAAGGAACACAATCCTAACTGATTTTTTTTCTTTAGATCAGCTCCCGCACTCTGTATTCGATAGAAAGAAGAAATAGGCCGAAAAGAAATTGCCTTTCTATTTCTTGTCTGTACCAAAGTCGGTTTATATAAGGTCACGACATTCGGCCATATTGCTTTGATGTGTTATGTCGTCACATCTCCCATTTTTCGGCCATGTTGTTCAGTGCCGGAGATATACAGTTTATTGTATTATTAGAACAACCGTTTACACAACAGTTTTTAATTATTAATAAGTTGTAAATTCTTTTACTTTAAATAAAAAACATTTGGAATTACATCTTTTAACAAATATCACTTCCAAAACAATGCAAAATGAAATGCGCAAATTCTAGACGCCACTGGATTGATCGTCAGCTTTGATTTTACCCAGTCTTGCCAACTTTTCTCCGTGGAGTGCCCTTCCTTGCGTCCCCGACCTCGAACCGCCTAAAAGTTGAGGATATGTTGCAACCTTATAAATATAAACTAACCTTGGTCGGTACTCTGTATTATTCTTTCTAAATAGTTCGTAAATTTTCGGCAGTGAAAAAATAATAGACTACTGGCCCTGAAAACGTTGGGTTCTTGTGGAAAAATGCACCCTCTATAGAAAAATGCTGAATTTTTAGGTGAGGTTTGTTATTTCTTAAAATATATATGTTTTTTTTTACTTATGTTTCATTTATTTAGCATATTCACTCACATTTTATTCAGTCCAGGTCCATTAAAACACTAAATAAAAATTTGTTTATTATTGCAAATTGATCACAAATTGCAATGTCGTCAATGTTCCCGCAAACACCCGCTTAAAAAAATTTAAACAAACGTCCAGCAGGTAAGAAGAGCGAGATCACTTTATACAAAACGCCATAAAACAGAACAGGATAAATGACAAGAAAGATCCAAATCGCCTTTCTATTTCCAGGCGTTCGTGTTGTCCATTCGTGATTGCGAAACGAGCCGAAAGACTTTACGGAGTTCGAAATAGACAGGAAATAGAAAATAGACAAAGAAATTTCTTTCTTGGCGAGATACGGAGTCCAGGCGCTGAATGGCTATATTTTCGAAACTGTTAAAGATAGACGACTCAAATGTGGTATTAAGGGCGTGCAATAGTAATATTTTTAACTGTTATTTTTTTGATTGGTTACAGATTGCATATCTTCTACACTTTGAACTAGTGATTTACCCTATGAAATACTACTTGGACCAATAAGCGTTTGTGTTAATTGTATCTATGTTTGCCCCACTACAACCCTCTTTGACCAATCAGATTCAAGCAAAGTAATAAAATTAAATCGTTATTCGATGCACCTAACTGTCACGGAAATAAAAATTAACCCAGGAAATAAAAAAATCCAAGACAAGTGCACTTTAGGGTTGAACCCAGGGTTAACCCAAGGGTTAAGGGTGAAACCTTCTTCTACCTGACCAGTGGTCAGTCGACTTAAAGGTGGTCCTCAAAGAAACAACCCTTGACTGGCATTTTACATGTTTTATGGCCCTACGAAATTGTTACACATGCATAGTAAATTTGGTAAATTACAATTTGAATAGCCCGGGCGACCTGCCTACAAAATTTGTATAATTTTTATTTCGCGTGTTATTTTTAAGGGCCCCAAGGGCCGAGTGGTCCCTTTTACTATAAATTAAAACGATCTTTTTATAATGTTATACTAAATTTATTTTAATGGAGGGATGATTTTTCAAAAACTAAACGGTCAATTTTATATCTATTTTTATCCCTCCAGGGCCCTTCTTGTGTTAGGCTTTGCTTAATAGAAATTTAATAACGGTTTTATGCATTTACGTCATGTTTCTTATGTTTTATGGGTGTGGATACTTTGTTTAGGATTTGTGAAGATAGGGGATGTGTAATTGATATTTTTTTAATAGTATGATGGACAAGCAAAATTATTCTTAACTGCAAATTTAATTTATTGTAGTATTTGTAAAACTTTAAACTTAATAAGTTAACGGTATACAGTGTGTCCAAGATAAGGATCCTAAGCATGGGAGTTTCGGTATACTAGGAACATTTTAAAAGCGCAAATTCGGTACCCTTTGAAAATAATACAAAAAACATAAAAAAGGCCGCTTGCAATCAGACTATTTTATACAAAGGCGCCGCTATCCTTTACAGCGACGCGCCGATACACTATGGGATAGAAATCCATTATTTTGGCCAAAAAGCAACTTTGAAATTTTAATGACTCATGCTGTGTATTTCAAAGTAGATACTTCAAACTACATGTACGCAAAATTATAAAAGGATATGACGACTTCTACTGGGGTAATAAGAAACTTGAAATTGTATTTTAAGTTAACATAAATATACAACATTTAATCTACTTAGTTTTTTATTAGCCTTGCTTACTAAAAAAGTAAAAGAGTTTTAATAATAAGAGCTATTGTTGTGTTTCCGATGCAGTCTCGCGAAGTCTCGCTACTTTTGTGAAAGATCTTTTTACCTTTTTCTTTATCAGTTTTTGTACTTACAATTATTGCTTTCCTACTTTTTGCTACTTCTAAGTGTAAGGACAGATACAAGATTTTTATAATTTACAAAGTATTCCATTTTAAAATTGAATATGTTTTGTCCTACACTGTATATCCTAAAAGATAAAAGCATTCTGATGAAAGATGTGGATTTTACAGAATCTACCCAACAAAACAGTGTTTTTATTTATTTTATACGTTAAAAAAAATTTGGGAAGATGTATCTCTATTACGCTTCTAAGAATAATTAAAAATTATGTTTCAGATTTGGATGGTCATATTTCCGAAACTAATTGAGATAGACACATCAAATGTAGTATTTTTTTAAAGCATTTTAAAAGATTTTTTGGTGGTGATATAATATTCAGGGTATTCCATTTAAAAAATCATACCTATTGTCGTACCCTGTATATCATATGAGATAATAATCATCGCATTACTGATTAGAATACTACCGAATTAACCAAACAAGCTGACATTTTACTTTATTTTGTACAATAAAAAATAATAATGTTAAGGGGGTGTAAATTTATAATATCATATAATAAGTTTTAGGTTCCCAAAAAGCATTTGTAATAATTTATAATATTTTTCCAGTAAAAAGCAGCTCATTTTAAGTTAGATTGGTAAGTTTCAGAATTTTGACCAAAAAAATAATTTCTATCCCATAGTGCGATGACCAGCTGCATCAACCGGCATATCATAAAGAAATATAGCAAAGGCGGCCGCGAAGATAAGCATGCCGATTTATTTGCTTTAAACTTTTTTGATTTTTTTCTTATTAAAGAGCACCGAATTTACATTTTTAAACTGTTCCTTCTATACCTATTGGAGATACAGCTTAGGTTAAATTAGGAAAAGTTGTGTTTTTTAAAGCTGCCGTTTAGAAACTTGAAAATTTTTTATGGCCTGCTGAGATATTTGGCAAAAACAAAACGCGTATTGCGTATAAAGACAACAGTAACAATAAGAACAATTGCTCTAAAAACAACAACTTGACAAACAGGAGTAATAACGACAAATGCAATTTTATAATGATAATTAATTATGGTATTAACGTCCAAGCATTTGTTTGCAAGGCCTGCTTAAAAATAACTTTAAAAAAATAAAAAAATACAATTTTTCTTTTAACTAAAAATTAAAGTATGTCATGTGATACATCGTTGAATTTGTAATAAAAAATGGGATTAGATACAAGGTGTACTTTTTTTTCGAGCCATATAAAAAAATAAGGTTAATTATGGTTTCTTGAAAACGAAACGTCGGGTATAAAATCTAAAAATACCATCATGTAGTAGCTAAAAAGTGCCAATGAAAAAGTGGTATTAGTTTTTTAATATCTCTTCAGACTAACCCTGTATCTCTTACCGTCTCCGACAGCCTAATGGTGCCTCTGTAATTTGTAACACCCTGTATATTATAACCAGGTTTGCTGCAGTTACCGAAAATAAGCGACGTTACTTGCATTATTTGACATTATCTAAAAAAAAACACCCAAGTATAAATTGATCCATTATATTCTCATTATGTATTAAATGACGTATTATTTTTAAACATATTGACCTAAGCCAAGAGTTAATGATGTTTAGAACATTCAACTTTTTGGCGCGAATGCACCTCAGCCCGTCTCAAGGTTTCCCGAACGTTTTTATTTTTTGTTGCTGTTACGTTTTCTTTTATTTTTATTGTTTAAATCAAGTTTTGTTTGGAATGTTAACGAGTTTTTATGCATAGTTTGACTTTTAGTTCGTTTTTGATTTTTCGCCGCTCTGTAGACATCTCTTGTTTTATGATGTTTTTGTTCAGAAAAATAATTAAAATTTTGTTTGTTCCACATTTTAATGTGTTAAGGTCAATACTTTATGTATTTATTGTTGCATGGATATTTATCTCGATGATTTAAGAGCAAGATGCAAATGGCTTCACAAAAATATTTTTTTCTATACCACTAGATCTTGAATTGTTACTGTTTTGATTAAGGTCATGAATACTTTAAATATTCTTTGAAGTTAAAGATTTTTTTTCTTTGGACAAACCACGAAGGCTTAAAGGCTAAATACTAACGTACCGTGGGTGTCTTAAGCGAGGTAAGAGGGAGTTTGTTGACACGGGACTTAAATACTTGAAGATTTGGGGGAAAGAAAGACCTCCGCGGGCAGCAGGTTCCACAATCTAGAAACTCTAGGGATAAAAGAACGAACAAAGTGAGAAGTTCGGGGCCTGTCCAGTTGGACCGTATAGGGATGCATACGCGAGGAACCACGAGTTTCTCTGTTGGGAACCGTGAGTGGAGGAACTATACTGGACAATTCTTCAGAGCAGAAGGCATGGAAGTACCTATAAAAAGCGATAAATCCCCCACAGCCCGACGATGGGCAAGAGAGGGAAGCCTTTCTGTAAGCGAAGGATCATTAATGAGACGAATAGCTCTTCTTTGAATAGAATCAAGAATGCTTATATAGGGTTGTGGGGGACGCCATGCCCCAGATATGGGAACAATATTCCAAGGTAGGTCGGATTTGGGACACCTATAAAGTGTATAAATTAGAAACGGAAAAAGAATTTTCTAAAAAATATTTGTTTGCCCAAAACGATCGTATTCGGTACACATGGGCAGGACCGTATTATCTATTAGGCTAACTAGGCTACAGCCTAGAGCGCCATGAAAAAAAAAGGCGCCAGACAGGGAAGTAATAGGCGCTAGATAGGGGAGTTTTTGCAAATAGGCGTGAAAACGAGGGAATGACCATTTTTTTTGGTCATCAAATTTAAATTTTATTTCGGGTGATGAAGTAAGGCATCTGGCACTTAAACTAGGCACTACGGAGGAAAGGACGACCTTTTTTTTCTCTATAAATTTTTTTTTGATGGAAAGTAGGCGCTCCGGGAATTCTAGCCTAGGGCGCCTCAAACAGTTAATACGGCCCTGCTCATGGGTGTTACAAAAATACTACAATGACGTTTTCTGACAATTTTAACATTTAAACCATGGGCTTTACATATAGTAGGGGAGCCCAAGATGCTTAATTTGCAGTTACTCGAGCGTCATAGAGACCTTAGATGATAAGAAGAAGAAAATGTTATATAATGTATATCTTTACATCGGGGCGTTAAGCGGCTATAGACTTTTAAGTGTGTCAAAAACATATTTTTATTATTTCGGCTTGTGGTAATCGTTCAAATCGTATTAAATTATATACTTTTTGTTATCCTTGAATTATTTTCTTCAAAATAAAAAACAATAATAACCACGCTCGAGCAAGTCAAAATGACGTTTTTTTACAACTTTGTAGCCCTTCGGTTTTTACTCTCTCTCAAATTGTCAGATTAGTGGAATATACACTGTTTAGCATGTAATTAACTCACCCTATCTTAATCTGACGCGCATTAATTTGGGATATATTTTTGTTTTTACGATCGCCCCTGTATACGGGGCTCATATTTGTTGGTGGTATTTAATCGGGTACAAGGTATTCTCCGGTATAATAATCTTCTGCTCTGTAGTAACTGCAGAACTCCCTCTTGGGCTTCCCTACCTAGAGCCGTATTAACTGTTTGAGGCGCCCTAGGCTAGAATTTCCGAAGCGCCTATTTTCCACCAAAAAAATTTTGAAGAGCAAAAGAAAAACATTCCCTCCTTTTTGCGCCTATTTCATTCCAAAGCACCTTATTCACAGAAAAATGAGTCATCAAAAATCCCCACCCGACCTAAACTATTTTAAAAACTCCCCTGCCTAGCGCCTATTTCTCCCCTGTCTGGCGCCTATTTTTACATGGTGCCCCAGGCTGTAGCCTAGTCAGCCTAATGGATAATACGGCACTGCCCCTACCAATGGCAATTCTTCAGGTTTCTTGCAAGTATGGCTATTTTTCTAACAAGTGTGGAGAGTCCACTTTTTCAAATATTTTGTAACCAGAACTAATTTAAAATTTAATAATATCACAATTGCTTATACAGGGTGATTCAAAAATCAATCACGAAATGTAAGGCAGTGATTCTGATGATAAAATAATGAAACAGCCTTATATACTTTTTTATGTCATCAGCACAAGGAAAAAATTCCCTACTGTCTTGGTGTATTATACACACGACTCGATACAGCCTCACTGATGAGTTCCTGTAAGGCAGGCGAAACCGGTCTGGGGAGAGAGTCGTGGTGGATAGCATAGAAAAGCAGGATGTTTTCTTTTGACTGTCTTTAAAGGGAGTAGAATATTTTATATAATACACCAAGATAGTAGGGAATTTTTTCCTTGTGCTTTATAACATATATAGCCAACCCGCTACAATTGATGATCGTATTTACTGAATGCGATTTCAGTAGGGCATCAACGGCAGGATTTAATATCCTACCGCTAGACAATGAAACTTGTCTAATAAGTAGACGCTTGTTTTCTATGCTATTCACCACGACTCGATACAGCCTCACTGATGAGTTCCTGTAAGGCAGGCGAAACCGGTCTGGGGAGAGAGTCGTGGTGGATAGCATAGAAAAGCAGGATGTTTTCTATTGACTGTCTTTAAAGTAGCGGTGGGCTTAACAGTGATTTTTTGATATCGGTGATCGCTGCTACTGCTATCTAAAAGTAGCTGCTACTGAAAACTGTGATATTATCACTCTTTACGGGAACATGCTAAATTTTTATAAATAAAGTCATAGTTCACCTTGTTAAAATTGAATGAAGAAAAAATATATCATTTTAAAATACATTCTGTAATTTAATATGTATACATATAATTTAATTATTAACTTGCATTAGCATATAAGTAAATGTAGGAAAAAAATGGACATTACACGATGTATATCAAATTTCTTAATTTTTTTATAAACATTTACAGCTTTGATCATATTTTTAGGCAACCCATTCGCGATAGATTTATTACCAAATCAAATTGATAAAAAAATAGTTTTCATGCGGTAAGCAAGCCAATTCGCATCCCGTTTAACTAACGTAAACATCCATAATCACCATAAACATAAACGAAAGAGGTTAGGTTAGAATCAAACTGACCCGTCCCTTGTCTATGGTTAGAATCACTGAATCGCAATCACAATCACCGTCCCGCGATCGCAGTCGCCGTTTAATGTTGTGGTTACGGGCAGCGCCACCATCTCCGAACTGCGAATATTAAAGAGTGATTCTTTCACTGCTATCGCCAGGCGCAAGTAGCAGCTACCAAAATGATTTGTTAATAACCGGTGATTGGTAGCAGCGACTGCGATCGCAGTCACACCTCTACTTTAAAGGGAGTAGAATATTTTATATAATACACCAAGACAGTAGGGAATTTTTTCCTTGTGCTTTAACATACATAGCCACCCCGCTACAATTGATGCTCGTATTTACTGAATGCGATTTCAGTAGGGCATCAACGGCAGGATTTAATATCCTACCGCTGGACAATGAAACTTGTCTAATAAGTAGACGCTTGTTTTCTATGCTATTCACCACGACTCGATACAGCCTCACTGATGAGTTCCTGTAAGGCAGGTGAAACCGGTCTGGGGAGAGAGTCGTGGTGGATAGCATAGAAAAGCAGGATGTTTTCTATTGACTGTCTTTAAAGGGAGTAGAATATTTTATATAATGCACCAAGACAGTAGGGAATCTTTTCCTTGTGCTTCATAATATATATATATAAGATGTGTAAGCAAAATATTCTTAGTTCTGGTTAGTTGGAAGTGGGAACTTTTTTTTTTGTTTTTAAAAATTTTTGATGGGAACGAAAAAGCAAGCTAAAATAAAAAAAAACAAAGTGATTTGGTCTTCAAAATTTTTTTATAGGAACGAAAATGTACCAATTGGCATTCTCTTATAAGGGCGGCCAATATTTTGTAAGAAATATTTACTCTTTATTTGAGGCCCCTAACTAATTTTGATAGGGGGCCCCCAAGGGACGCTACGCCACTGGTGAGGAAACCAAAAATAGACAATTTGCTTAACAACAATAATCAAATTTGTTTACTAAATAAATTGCCCACAATAATTTACTTAGTACAACCTGTATACAATTCAGTGGAAAAAATATTTTCACAATAATACCCTTGTTTAATGTGCATTTTTTTGTACGACTCGGTTATTTTTTTTGTCAAACACTTAAAGCTAAAAGTAGTTCAGGTTCGCAAAAACAGCCAGGTTTTATCTTTATTAATATCTAAGAAGCCATGCAGTTTCATCCACAATGAATAAATACCTATACATCCAATACTAAGAAAATGACGAATTTAATTTCTCCCTTGTAATGAGTCACCTTGGGGAAATTTCAAAAAAAATAGTTTGTATTTATATATATAAAATTTTCTTTATATTTTAAATAGTAAAACAAGACCTTAAAATATTGCCCATCACGGTACACCCTGTATATTTCGAAATTGTATTATAATTTTACTACTCATATCGATCATATCAATTAAATCACTTGACCTAAGAAAAATAAAACAACAGTAAACAATATCAACTTCAAGCTTTACTATACGAGTATAATTAATTTAAATTCATCTTTCCATTACCAAAAAGGTCAACCTTTTTGTTAGGTAAAAACTACGATAAATCCCAAAAAGATGCCACGCGCCTAGCTCGCGCCTTTTGCCGTTAAAATCCTCGGATTACCTTTGTAATCCACATTTTACCGCAAATTAAGAAAAAAACTGCATAATGGTCCCGAAAAGTTGACCCATCCTCGCTTTATTTGATTTTCGCTACCTAGGTAGATTTTAACCTATTTAAAATTCTTGTCAATGAATTCAAATGGAACCCTACTTTTTTATGTAATATTCGGACGATTTTGGCTACCTACGTAAATATAAAGATATTTTAGGTCAAATACCTGAATCTTGCGTTATTTTTTTTAACACCTTTGTTAAAATCTCCAAAGAACAAATAATATTAAATATGACATTTAAATTGTGACGTAAAATCCAGTGGCGGAGCTTGACACTTTTGCTAGTTCTCTAATTTTAGAAAAAAATTAAATTATACGAGGAAAATCCTTTAATAATAACAATTGTATCCCTGTTTTATAACTTTACTAAAAAGGGTGTCTAGTAACTCTACAGACAAACTTAAAGAGGTGACTCCACAATAAAAAATAAAAAAAGCTTATTAGAGACATTTTGCACCTCTTAAAATAACAGACGTTTTTTGGCCTCCTTATGGTTATCGTTATTAAACATAACGATTACGGCAGCAGTTTTAGACAAAGATTTTGCAGTCTCTTTTAAGAAATTTATTTTGCGTCTGCGCTTTCGACACATAACCTTATTTTTGCCTGTGGTTCACCGATTTTAAAGTTAAGGAAAAATCAGTATTTACTTGTATTCTTCATAAGATATAAATTGATATTTAAATATATGCAAACACTTCTGTTGATTTCGTTTTTTAAAGTAGATGCAAACAATACAGTATAAGCAAAACACAAAAAGTAAGGTTAGGTTTGGTAGTAGAATAAAAAGCAAGTGTGCGAGATTGTAACATCTAAATTAATTACTGATTTAGAATATCCGTAAAAGTGCAAGTCCGTTTTAATTTCTTAACACTATTTGATTTTTATTACTGCTATAAATTTTTCGCTAATTAGAGCCTATGTATAAATGATATTTTGTTGAGCAGTTTTTTCATTATTTTTTTCCAAAAGATAAGTAATAAATATACTATTAATTACTGTAGAATTAGATAAATTACCATGCCAAAAAAAAAAATGGTTGGTATTTTTTACGCGCAAACCGTGCATGAAATAAAAAAGTCAAATAATCAAATTTACTTTAAATTAAGCAGGAGTTTAAAAAATAATTTTTATTTTTAGAAAAGAGAGTGACGGGCCATAATTTTTAAAAAAAAATATTTACTCTTAACCCCTCATGGACGACACTGGTGAAAATTTATAATTTTTTTCTTGTATGTCAAAAAATGTCTTTAAATAAATACCAGATTTATTTTTTTAAAAATATCCAAGTTGGTGTAATAGGTTTTATTAAAATCAATAATTTTTTAAAAACTTTACCATCCCGTAGTTCAAAAGCTAAGACCTTTTTTACTTATTTTTTATTGTAGAATCACTTCCTAAAGTTTGTCGTTAGAGCTACCGGACACCCTGTATAAGTATTATTTGTTATTATTTCTAATCAAATAAAAATGGAAACTACATAGACATATTTAAGGGATATTTTTCTAATTCTTCTGCCTTACAGCTGCTAACAAGCTTGTCTAACAACTGACGTCATTATAATGTGAATCGAAAAAATAAAACCGCTTACTGTCAATGAAAAATGACATTAAAAACATAATAATATAACCTAAAAAATGGTAACTCTAATTTTAAAATAAAAATGTGCAATATCTTTAATTGCAGTTAAATTATACCTTCACATGGTTTTCCACACATACTACTGTTATTGGTATACAATTTAGTCAATTTTGTTTGATTTTTAACCTCAAATTCGGCTATTTTTCCCCTTCTTTGTTTTTTCAACCTGTTAGCACAAATTAGGTATTTTGATAATTTGTGCTGTTAGACAGTAGTGAGAAATCTCTCGAGGCCGCTAACAACCGCTGTGAGCTGCTGTAAGACTGACGTCATTGATTTGTCAAAAAATGTAGTACTTACAGCTGCTGTAAGCAGCTAACAAAAAAATATCCCTTTAAAATAGACAAAAATTTTCGCCAAGTCAAAATAGAAAGAGTTGTCATGTAGCACCTTATTTTAGAGGCTTTTTAAATTGCACACAACACCGCTAATTTTTTAAAAATGGGCGATTAAAAAATTGTTATGAAACTGTAATAAGACTCATGGATGAGAAGTGGTTACTTACCCACTGTATTTTTGTTAATTTGGCTCCAATTTATCTTAAATTTTTACACAATGTTTGTCAAACCTTCCTTATTCAGAAAATCAATAAAAAATTTCAAAAATAAAAATGAATACCCTACTTTCCCTAACAACCTGTATCTTAAAAACAATGAGATTCTGGAAGAAGCAATTTTTTTAAATTGGCTCACTAATACGCCCCTAAATGTATTTACTGAAATTAAGGAACACTCTGTATACAAATCATTTATTTACCACCTTTTATTTAAATAAATAGTTTCTTGATTGCTCTAATAACCCTCATTTTAGTAATGGTTAAGTTCTGATTAAGGCTTTTTTTATTTTCCTTATCTTCATATTTATATTTCATACTGTCTAGTAAATCCACTTACCCTGTATTAATTTGGGGCTGGTAAATTACACATTACGGTACCTGGTACCGTAATGTGTTGCCTAGCAACGCTGAGATGTATCATATTAAATGTCCACGTGATCATTGTTGTTATGCCTTGATTAATGTCATTTTTGGATGCCAAAATGAAATTAAATCTTTAAATACTCATATATTAAGCGATTTTCATCTGATATTAGGAAATATAGCAATTTTTACTTGTACTTAAAATATTTTTATTACCAACTTTAGTAAATAAAAATGATTAGATTACTACAAAACAGACTTCCTATTACATTTTTTAAAGTATTTTGTTTAACTAAAGTTAGTAATTTCTATCTTATTCAAACCTATATCTAGCGACACCTATTTAATACTATTTAGAAACCTCTACTTGTAAAATACATTTGTCTACCAACTTTAGTAAATGAAAATTATCATATTACTAGAAAACAGACTTATTGTTACATTTTCAAAAATATTCTGTTTTACTAAATTTGGTAATTTCTATTTAATTTGGACCTATCTAGCGTTACCTATTTAATACCGTTTATGAGCTACAACTAATATAATATTTTTTTAATCAATTTGACAGTGACAAGCGAAGAATAATCATAGTTACCTATACATATAATGGAGAACAAGGCTGTTACCTAAGTAATTAAAGTGAAATAGTTTTTATGTTTTACCCATCTATTATTGATCTGTAATATTTTAGAAACGGAATATGTTATGGTAGCAATAAATAATACCTGCTATCACACCTAGGGCATTATAAGCGGGCATTATGATAATGCCCGCGTATAATGCCCTAATTCGCTAATATGGAAATTTTATTACTTATACAATTTTATTTCTCTCACAATAAAGATCAAGTTTATACAAACATATGTATTAAAATAAAATCAATAACTTGTTCCTGTTCCTGAAAATATGCCATTAAAACGGCTTCGGTTATTTGAAGAATTGCGTTCGCATCTTTCCAAATACCAAATATGCCATACTTCCGATCATACTGTTGCCTTGATTTAACTGGCAAAAGATTTTCGGTCGCTTTTATGGCCTTTTCTCTTATATTTTGTGGAATTTCTTCCATTTTGAGCAAATCGTTAAATAAAAAATGCCAACTGACTAACTGATAGAAACATCAAAGTCAAACTTAACACCAGTCATTATCTACTTACGTATACAGGTACAGATGCAACTTATTTTTTATATTGCGAATAAATAATGTAATTAGTAATTGAAAAACTCTTTTGGGTAAATCATAAAGCTTTGTATGCACCACGGGCTTTACTGGACTATAATGCCCATCAGGTCGAAATCTAGCCGACCTTCAGGGCATTATAGTCCTAGTAACGCCCTTGATACATAAATAGCTATAAAACTAACAACATGTTCTCTTAAAATTTTATAAATAATATTTATTTATTAATTTTCATAAAGACAGTATGAAATAAAATATCATACGATACTCGTCTGTTACGTGTTATTACAGTACTCGTTTATATTCCAGTAAACATCTCGTACTATAATAAGTCACCTACCGGACTTATAACGTAAAATACTATTACAGTACAATAATTACAAAAAAATTAACAAAAGATCCCATTAAGAGGAGTCACATATCACTTATTCCTAAGAAAATATCACAGACAATAGATATGTAACAGGAACTGTTAACAATACCTACAATAATGACAAAAAGACGTTGGACAAAAATCGCTTCATTTCTCGTTGAATTATATCTCGAAAATCAGTGGAGATGCATTTTCTCATCCCTGCGTGTGAAAGCATCCCCTAAACGTCAGGTAAGACTATCTATCATCGGTGCACCCCAATATTTCTCTTCTTTCGGCTGTCGTTTACCTTTGTATTTGTTGCAGTGGTGGAGATTAAAATAGCTTTTAATAGAAAAAAAACTGTAGAATATTTTGTGCTAAAAATATACAGTGACCGGAATAATTGGTAAACCACTTAAGGAGACAGGCGAAAAAATATACAGGGTGTTCATTTAAAAACTTTCCACTCAAGTTATCTTCGAAACGAGAAAGATTTGAGAAAATCGCCGAAACACGTCAAAATATTTATTGAGGGGGAACGTTTTTACAAAAATTGGACGGCGCCCCTTTAACCCCTTAACCACCAGGGCCACCACCCCAAAATTCTTAAAAGAGAAGGCGAGTCGAGTGATACATCATTTTAAAGCTCCTGACGAGTACTTTATAACCCTAGAATATGAAGTCAATATCTTTACCTGTTACACTGGCGGTACTTTTAAAAATTACCTAAATACCTGATTTGGATGGTCATATTTCCGAAACTAATAAAGTTAGATGTACTTAATGTGGTATTTTCTTAAAGCTCATTTAAAGATCTTTGTAATGGTAAAATAATATACAGGGTTCTTAAATAAAAAATATGTACTTTTTCTTCTACCCTGTATATTACTACCAGTATCATCATTAAAAATACCTTTAAAAGAGCTTTAAGAAAACACCACATTAGGTACATCTTATTTTATTAGTTTCAGAAATATGACCTGATGGGTTCAAACCGCACCAGATTCGGAGTCAGCGACCTCAAAAACATAAAGTGATTGTGGGGCTATGTTATTAATATTTCTATACCTTAATTCAAATGTATTTTACTTTACAGCAATATATACACTACACCTATGCCTCTTTCATATACAAAGGGTAAATCGCACAAATATTTCAGCTTCCCCTTCCTATTATTAAAGACCTGCATTCACCTGCTTTTCATCTTCACTTAGAAATAGGGGTGATTTCCTCCTCTTGCACAAAACGGAAGTAAAAAACGGAAAGAGCGTTTTTATTTTTGGGGTCGAACTCATCTCTGTCACATGTTATATTTTATTGAAAAGTATCGGATTTCGATTGAAATTAGAACAAGAGGTAAAGTGTTTTAATAGGCGTAAAAGGGCAAAAAAATTGGGTAATGTCAGGTTGGAAGGTGTGCAAAGACTGAAAGGTGGTAAAAAAGTCTTGGTAAGAAAAAGAAAAGAAATGTTGTACAGGGTGTCCGCTAATTCACTGTATACAGAGTATTCATATATTTTAGTTATGCCAAAATATTAGAATTTAACCATACATACTTATGCTCAAAATTTGATATTAATAATAATGGGCTTTATTGTCATGAAAATATTGAGATATCTTGGTAGACAAAGCAAAACAATAAATTATATATATACATATACAACATAGACAGATACACACACAAATATATAATAGTAAAAAGAAATACCTTTTATGGAAATGTATCCTCGAAAAATTCATTTAAATTGTAATACGCTCTTTTAAGTAAAATTGTTTTAACATATTTTTTAATTTTTTATGTTTTTAATATTTTTTATAGAATTTGGTAAATGATTATATATCTTTTTGATTTATAAATAATAGATTTTTAATCATATTTAAATGTGGTATAAGTAGATCAATACAGGAGTTATTTCTAAAATATAATAAAGAGTTTTCACACATTACATGTTTAAATAAATAAAGATTTGCAAGATTCCCTAGATTTAATTTTGCAAATAGTTCTTATATCTCTTTTTGCAAAATAAAAACTGAACTTAACAGATTTTGACTAGAGTTTCCCCAGAAACAAATACCATATCTTTTGTTGATTCAATTAATGCTAAATAACTAGTTTTCAGTAGGGAAAATTAAGTTCAGTAGAAAGAATTCTAAGAGCCTAACAACCTAAGCAAATTTTTTTACATACATTTTCAATATGTTCTAAAAATTAAGGTTTTTATTCACATAAATACCAAGAAATTTAGTAAATGAAGGATTATTAATAATTTCATTATTTAAAGTGATATTATTAAGGTTACACCTAAATGTCAATATATTTGTTT
>JACEGR010003450.1:0-104753 GCA_014170235.1 Listronotus bonariensis
TATGTTAAAATATATAAGGTGTTTCATTTAAAAATGTAAAATTGAAGCCATTTCCGTACGTTTACATCTGACATTTATTGCAAGACATTTATATCAGATAGATATTCTGGCTAATGTAAAAAATAAAAATGTATATCAGACAAAAATTTCCGGTCGCTTCCAAGTCGGAATTTCTGGTAAACATACCATAAGCGAATAGTGAGGAATATGTAAAAACTTTCCTTTTTACATACCATTTAGCTATTTAAAGTTTTATCAAAAATTCTACTATTTCGTTTTATTTTTGATATGTCTTATACTTAGAGTTGTCTAATAAATTCATTACCACCCGGTACAACACACTACTCCGATGTATCGGTGTAATGCAGTGTCGTGCAAAAGTCATCCTCTGCTTAGAAAATACATACCGAAAATTCTCTTTCGCAGGGTCACCTGGGCGGAAACTTCACTAACAAAAAGGAGGGGTGCACAAAAGACAAACAGAATTCAGAGAAAACATGGTCGCCTGAGTAACCTCGCCTAAACCAACAACCAACCAACTCTTAATTGGCTCAGACTATGCAATTGCTTGCACGACAGGTTCTACAACTTAAGAATATTTGACAAACATTCAATAAATTGTACAACACGGTTGGATCGCATGGAAGTTTGAAAAGACACAGATTTATGGTATGACTGCGATTAATATAAGACCGACTGTGCATGCGTGCGTGTTTTGTATTTACTTAAAAAAAAAAAGACAAAGTTTTAATCCAAGGTTCAATGGCAATACTGAGGCAAACACCTGTATATATGCAGTGACTCAAGAATCGCAATACAACTATTGAGTAAGGTATAAATTTAGAGACTGTAGGTATGGAGACTCCTAATACATTAGCAAAGTTTAATATGGTCAATTTGTATTCCGACACACCGGTATTAACGGAAACGAGGCAGCGGATAAATTGGCGATAGCAGGTGGCTATAACTTAAACCTGGCAGTACCCTGCCTCCCGGGCATGTTCGGTGGGGTTCCCAATCGATGGGCCAAGGATTGGACCAAAGAAAGTTTGAGGAACTATGGTCATCGGAAACAAAGATTATGCATACCAGGGCAATGCTTAAGGGACCCTCTTAGAACCTTGCATCCAGACTACTACTGGGCATGAGTAGACTTAGCTGAAATATATTACAGGCCTGATATCTGGACACTGGTATATTAAAAAAAAACTTAGCCACCTATCTGTAGGTAGTGTGGAAATGGAGATGAATGCATTTTCACGTGTTTACGGAATGTAGGGGTCGGGAGGTTCAACGACAGGACATATTTGAAACCTGCAAAATTGAATCCAAATCACTAAACCTTGCGGGTCTAGACTTAAGGCGAATGCTTTAGTTGGCACTTAACATCGACCTGGACAAAGTACCGACAATCTAAAGGATATCCTTATATAAATGGGATCTGCGGACAAAGGCCAGCGCTGCATTATTTCCGCAAATGACAACAAAATCTTGCTGCAATGTTTTATAACTGATTGATATTCGCATTCAGGATGTATCTATAAGCAAAAGTTTAAGCAACTTGATCCACTGATCCACTAATTGTCGGTATTACTGTTTTTATAACCTATCGTACACACAGTTCTGCGTGCTGTTTCAAGGAAACACCCCATATTTTCTGTGCAGTAAATAAATATACGCATGCAATAGAAAATTAGCTAATACGCTTACGCGGTTAGCTTTATCGAGCAGAGATAACTAGGGACTACGGTAATTAAGGAAAAGGTCCAAATTACCTTGGAGTTGTTAACTTCCGACTCACTTTTGGTCCTAAGGGGCCCTAACTGTGACCTTTCGTATTTAACATTTTTATGATCTCTGTCCCAGTCATCTATTTAATTAACGCATTTAATATATGATACCTTTTTTGCCGGCCTCTTTATGCTTAATTTAACTTTATGTGGAGCATATGAGCTTTAGAGGTAAAATAATATTAAAAATTTTTCCTATGCTTTTATTTAACTTTTTAGGAAAAAGCGTAATAAAGTTTAATGTATATTAAAAAAGTAATAAACAAATAAGTACTTGCTTTGTCATGTAAATAATTTACCGGGTTTAATAAAAACAAAGTTATATTTGCATATTAGATAAGTTCTATATTTGAGTTTTAAACACATTTTTAACTTAAAAATTATTAAACAGTATTTAAATAACAACAAGTACTAATAAAATAATTGTTGACATATTGAAAAAAATAATAATAATTGGTAAGTGCATGATCTAAAACCTAAAATGGAATCATTAGATATTCGTTTTTAGTAGTATACGAGGTCCAAAAATATGTTTTTTAGGAGAAAAATACCCTTATTTTTGAAAATATAAAACAATTATCAAAAGGAAAAATGTTTAGTAATAAAAATTACTTTTAAATATACAAACTTGTTTATTTACAAAAATATAAAATAAAATTTTGAAATTTTATGCGATAATAGCGTTTCTGTGACTTTTTACTGTTTTAAAATTTTAACCTCTCTTAAAATATTATATTTCGAAATAGGTATTTACAAAGTAAAAATAAAAATTTTATTATCCATAAAAATACAAAAAATTTCTTGTAAATAAATGAGTTTGCACATTTAAAGGTTATTTTTATTTTTAAAAATTTTTCCTTAACAATAATTTACGATATTTTCAAAAATAAGGGTATACTTTCCTCTTGATTCAATTTTTCATATTTTTGAGATACCTTGTATACTACTAGCAAAAATGAATATCTAATGATTCCATTTTAGGTTTTTAGATCTATGCCAAAACTTTTTTATTAAAAGATAACTTTTTTTTTTTTTTTGTAAAAATTAATAATAAAAAAGTTTACAATATATTAGAGAACTTAGGCGGACACACTGTATAATTAGGAACCTGCAGACCGTCCCCCTAAACTTGAAACAATTCTGTACATGAGCAAGGTCTGCTTTTTGTAATATTAATGACAACTTTAAATTCATTAGTTGCTTCAATAGGATCCAAAACATATCAGGAAAAAGTATGTTAGCGCCTAAATATCTTTAAAACTGCAGAGCTGTGTTTACAAAAGTTGGTGATATTAATATTGTTACCAAATTTTAATAAAAATGCAGTGTTGTTATATCTTGACAACTGGAAAAGATTTAATTTTGAAAATTTGGAATCTTACTATAGCTGGCACGCTTATTTTATTGCGAACAAAATAAATAGGGCATTCCATTTAAAATACCAAAAATATAAAATATTATGTGTAGCGCAAAACTATATAATTTTGCAACAATGAAGAATGTTTTATTCTTTATGCCCAGAAAGTTTCAAATACCGAAATTTGTAAACGCAGCTTAAGCGGTTTTAGAGATTTGAAAGCATTTGCACTTATATCATAAAATGAGATCGTCATATCTTAGCAACTATTTAAAATAAAAGTTTTACAATTTTGTGGACTTATTATATTTAGCCTGAGCCAGATTATTGCGATTTAAATAAATGGGGCATTGAATTTACAAAACAAAAGATACGTGTAGCACAAAACTACGAAATCTGGTAACGATCCCGACATTACTGTTAAATTCTTCATGCCCAATGTCTTTCGCATTCAAATATTCGGTATTCGAATACTTTCTTTTTTTTTTTGGTATTCATATTCACATTCGAATACCCATTTTTAGTATTCGACCCAACTCTGCCCAGTATGTTTATCATATCAAGTGTGCATGCAAAGGCTAAACAAAGCCAAGAAAAAGTACGATTTTTCCCTTACATATTTTAATTATTTTTATTACCGGGATGCTCTTTATATATTTTTATAGTATGCAGTTATGTAAACTCATTCATTTTCTAATTGCACTTTAAATTTTTATGTTGCAAATATATGCAAACTATGTCCCGGAGATAAAAGGTAAGTAAGCAAAGTGTTTTATTTTGCATTCTTTATTTTAATTTGCAGGCGTACTTTATATGGATATTTTATTTTAGCATCCGAAACATAGCAATTCTTTTATTTAAAAACTTTTTATTATTTTTCACTAATATGAAAATAAAGTTTAATAAAATAAGTGCTATAGACCGGTGCCGAAGCCTTTAAAAAAGTAAAAAGTGAAAGAAAATTATACTAGGATAAAACCCACTAAAAAAAGTAAAAAATATAAAAAAATTTATAGGAAAAATAAATTCCACTCGATCTCTGGTCTCAAAGGGGCAGGGGGGTTAAAGTGTAAAATACGGTGTTTCTAGGTTTCCGGCCAAACTACAAGCTTAATGGAAAAAGTTAAGCTGCAAAGTTGTAGAAAATGTAAAAATGTACAACTTTTATATTAGGCTTTTTTACATAACCTCACAATTAATGTGAAAATTTGAAAAACCATGTTTTCGGTTTCTTATTTTTATCTTTTACAAAAACAAATATTTTTTACGAAATTTGGGAAAAACGTACCTTTATTTGTACAAAATATATAATAATTTTTTGGTTTTAAAATATTTATTTTTATACCATTTTTAACTTATTATTAAAAATACCCTTATTTTCAATCGAAAATTCACGTGTCAAAATATCGGCATTTTCCAAAAAGTCAAATGTCGTTTTGTTTATTAAAATCTCTTTCTAATGATGTAAAAAACTACACATTACAATGGTAAAAGTTCTCAGAAAAATTAAAAAAATTTGAACCCGATTATTTAAAATCATTATTAGACTAGGGTCGATAATTTTTGACACCAAAAAAAATATAGAAGGATGAAACCCATTGAAAAATATACCTGGAGTAAATAATAAAAATAAAGACAAATAAATTACAGGCGATCTGGGGTCGGAAAGTGGAAGGGGTGAGTTTTTAAGGGAAAAAAAGGTTTTTGTCGATTTACGGCAAAAGAACTAGTTCTATGGAAATTTATTTCCTGGGAAAATTTACAGTGGTAATGTATACTTTTTTCACCATCAGAAAGTACAGATTTCTACGAACAAAAAGCTTACCGACTTTTTTGAAAAGGCCGATATTTTGACACGTCCGATTAGAAATAAGGGTACTTTTTCAATATTAAGTCAAAATATTGTATAAAAATAAATATTTTAAACCAAAAAATTAAAGTATATTTAGAACAAATAAAAGAACGTTTTCATCAAATTTCGTAAAAAAATAATTGTTCTTGTGAAAGATAAAAATTAAAAACCGAAAACATGGTTTTAAAAAAATTACATAATATGTGTGTGTACATATTTACATTGCCTACAACTTTGCAATTTAACTTTTTTCCATGATGCTTGTAGTTTGGCCGAAAATCTAGAAAAACCGTATTTTACAATATAACCCCTTCTGTCTTCCCGACCTCAGATAGAGTAAAATTTATTTTTCTATAAATTTTGGTAAACTTTCTACCTTTTACAATGGGTCTCATTCTACAATATTTTTTTTCATTTCAAAAATTATCTACCCTTGTCTACTAACTTTAAATGAATTTCAAGTTTTTTTTGAATAACTTTAATACCGAATAGGATTTTGAAAAAACATAATTCTTTCTAAAACATAATATTTTTTGACCAAATATGAAAATGTAAAAAAGTGAGCTAAGTTCAATACCAAAATTTGGCTGTGGGCTTTGCCGAAAAAAAAATGGAGTTCTAAATCAGCGCCAAGTTCTGTACAAAATCCAAATGTGTATTTATACGAACAAAATAACAATATGAACAAAGATGGAGCTCTATTTTATTGTGGTATTGAAGACCTATAACAATTGCTGTTACTTAAAAATGTGAGACCTTAAAGGAGGGTTAGGCCCCAAACCGCAAGCTGACATCTTATTGACGTCTCTTTTTAGTCATTTTTCGTCACATTTGGTCAGCAAAGACGTTATAAGATGTCGACAAAATGACGTTAAATTGACTTCCCTACGTCACAGACAAAAGACGTTCCCTTAATGAAGTCTTTAAGATGACGAAAAATAACTATTTTGGTCTCATCGGTACGGTGTAGGCAATAAAAAGCGAAGATGTTGAATAAACGTAGTAGTTTATTGTCCATTACGCCATCTATCGGTAGAGTATCTTCCTATTTCAATTTTGTAAAATTATTAGTCTTATTTTTCTGTCATATGATATTTCGGTTGGATTTTGACACGAATTATATAATGTCACACAATTTTTCTGGCGGGTTTTCTAAACATGACGTCATTTGATTTTTATGAGCTAGTGTGACGAAAAATGACGTCGAAAAGACGTCACTTCAAACGACGTCAAAATGACGTCATTGTTTCGGTCTAATGACGTCCTATGACCAAAAATGACTTTAAAATGAAGTTATAATGACGTCAGCTTGCTGCTTGGATGGTCAAGTCAAATCTAACCTATTTTAAGATCTCACATTTTTAAATAACATCAAATTGTTATAGGTCTTCATTAAACAAAAGAAATAGAGTTTTGTACTTGTTTATATTGTTATTTTGTTCCTATAAATACTTATTTGTATTTTGTACAGAAGTTGGCACTCATTTAGATCCCTATTCTTTTTGCGGCAGAGCCCACAGCCAAGCATAATTTTAATATTGAACTTGGTTCACCTTTTAACAATTTATGTTTTAGGCTAGGTATCTTTATTTTAATTTTGTTACTATACTGTTCGCTTAAGAATAAGCCATTAATGTT
The DNA here is from genome assembly GCA_014170235.1 of Listronotus bonariensis. NCBI lineage: Eukaryota > Metazoa > Arthropoda > Insecta > Coleoptera > Curculionidae > Listronotus > Listronotus bonariensis. Next base: position 6,638 of record JACEGR010003450.1, read on the forward strand.
ATTACCGCAATTAGAAAAAACCGTAAATAACTAATAAAATTACTAAAAACATTTTTCTTTAAATAACTTCAGAATATGGTAGCAAGTACAAACAACTTTTTAATCCTGGTTTAAATATTTGTCTACAAGATAGTGGATAATGTTTCTAAATGAATCTGCATTAGATTTTGAGATAATAAAACAATACCTACTATTTACTTGGGTTCCTGGCCTAGTTAAATATCAATTAAAGTTTAGTATGTGAAAAAATGAATATGAAGCGCAAAATTTTAACTTATAATAATAAATTTGTGTTTTCTAGAACATGTCTTTGGTGCAAAAATATTGTATTTTACCTACATACCCGCGAAAAGTCATCAAAAAGTGCATCAGGAAGTATGGAAAGAACTTTCATTACGAGGACATCAAGTGCACGCTGTAACTCCCAACCCTGTATTTAATACGTCTTTAACTAATCTTACTGAATACGATATTAGTTCGACCTACAAATTTGCAGACACTTACATGACAGAAGAACACAAAAAACAGTTTTTTAATAAGCCAACCTTTGTTGGTACGATTGTAAGACAAATTATTACTTTCTACATAGGAGGACTTGGCATAGATTTTCTATTTAGTCACCAAGAAGTTGAAAGACTCGTTGATAGTCATAAAACATTTGATGTGTGTATATTTGAGTGGTACTACCCCAGTGTTGCTGTTTATGGTCATATATTTAACTGCCCTACAATTGGTTTTGGATCAAACGGACTTCCAGTGCAAATGTTGGATACGATTGGAAACCCCAGTCATCCAATTACTGCCCCTGAACAGGATTTACCCATTTTAAGAAACAAAATAACGTTTTTTCAAAGTGTATGGTCGCTATTTTGGCTGGTATTTGTAAGATTACTAAATCATTGGGTTTTGTTGCCTACTGAAGATAAAAGAGTTAAGCGATTTTATGGAGGAAACGTACCTTATTTGGGTGATTTACAAAATAATGTTAGTTTGATAATTTTAAATAGAAACATAGCTTTTCATCGACCAGTGCCAAATCTGCCAAATGTAATTGAATTGGGGGCAATAAGATATTCCCGTCCAGTGCGCAGCATTGATTTAGTAAGTATTAATTTTACTACTTTACAAAATAAAAAAAAATTATATCAAGATATTAAGATGCATTTATTTAAATTTAAAAATAGAGGCATAGTTAGCATAGGCCATATTTATTTCATTCAAAAAGCGATGCCTGCCAAGTACACAAATAATTATAAAGCAAATAAACCCCTTTGTAAACAATGATTTATTGCAGTAAAAAATATTTAACAAGACGATTACGACACGCGTTACAGGTTTTATGGTACGCCAGAGATGAAATAAGGAAGGTTAGGTACGTGATACGTGTTTATGCAACATTTTTATTTATACAGGGTGTTATTTAATAAGTGTCCGATATTTCAGAGAGTGATTTTTCAAGTATTTTTAAGGTAAAAGTTCCTATGAATGTGTGGTCTAAGATGCTTCGCTTTCAAGATACAGGTGTCAAAGTTTTATTTTTATTTATGTTTTTTCTGCATAATTTCCTAAATAATGCCGATTTCCGAACGAAAATTGGTACCTGGGGGTTTTGACATGAGAAATTTGAATTTGTTCTTAATTTGGCTCTTACTTGTAGAGGGCGCTAGCCACATGTATATTCTCACTTTCAAAGGCTCATGACTTTTGTACAACCCTGTATTTACATTTTTGTTAAAAGAAATGGATTCCTTAGTCATTTTTACGTAAAAAAGGTACTCTTATTAGATGACGTTAACAAAAATGTAAATACAGGGTTGTACAAAAAGTCATGAGCCTTTGAAAGTGAGAATATACATGTGGCTAGCGCCCTCTACAAGTAAGAGGTAAATTAAGAACAAATTCAAATTTCTTATGTCAAAAACCCCTAGGTACCAATTTTCGTTCGAAAATTGGCATTATTTAGGAAATTATGCAGAAAAAACATAAATAAAAATAAAACTTTGACACCCTGTATCTTGAAAGCGAAGCATCTTAGACCACACGTTCATAGAAACTTTTTACCTTAAAAATACTTAAAAAATCACTCTCTAAAATATCGGACACTTATTAAATAACACCCATTATATCTAAGAAATATCTAATTAGGCTTTGTTAGGGGCTATGTGCTTTTGAAAAGGTTTATTTACTATATTTTTTGTGTACTTGGCGGCATCGCTTTTAAAATGAAATAAATATGGTCTTAACTATATTAGAAAAGCCTTTAAGCTGAATTTATAGGTTGACGTTTCTGTTTCCGTTTTCCGTTTGACGTTTTCAGTTAGAAGACGAAACAACACATTTCCATTTATCAATTTATATTTTCTATTCACCGTTTCCATATACCATATCAAAAACCGAAACGTTAAATGGCAAACGAAAACAGAAACGTCAATGTATAAATTCAGCTTTACACTTAGGCGCCCAACTAGGTTTTTCAAAATTATTTTATCTAAAAACAGAGACATAAGGCAACTTGATTAAGAATTTTTAAAACTGGCAGAAAAAAATATTTTTATTTAGACACTCTAAAAAGATGTTTTAAAAGCAAATGAGGGGTCAAGTTTCAAAGTGTACAATCTACAAAATTAGATTTTTACGTTATATGTAATAAATAATAAACAAAACATCTATACATTGAATTGAATTTATTATTATATATACTATATACTACTATAAATGAAAATTCTGCACTTTAAAACTGGGCTCCTTAAATCATCTTTCTGTATTTTTGTGATTTTGGTTAAATGTGATTGTCATACAACAAATTTCGCAAAAATATCCGAATTTTCTTTTAGCATCTAAAAGCCAGTGGTAGATTTACCAACAGGCTGAGTAAACTGGAGGCTAGGGTGGTAAATTTTAAAGAGTGGAAAATTTGGTTTATAATTTTTTTATTCAGATTTACAAAGTTTTAAAAATATTAATATAGGTACACACTTAAAATGCAAATTTTGAAAATTGAAGGAAAATTAAAATATTTAACAAAAATTAAAATATAGTCCTATAAACAGTGCCAAATACTAAATATTTTAATTTTTACATAAAAAATTAAAAACGCTTTATTAAATGTACTATAATATAATATAAAGTAAAATAATATATAATAATTTAATTTTTTTAAAATATCGCAATAGTGATTTAATGTAATAGTCAAAAATTAGAGATATGCTCTATATTGGTTAGGCGGATTCATTTATTGGATGGTCTTCTTGTTGAGTACACGCCTGGAAAGAATGGGACCGCTTCGGTCCTGGTCCCGGGGTACATGAGCTGACCCTGTTCAGCCCTATTGTAGGGGTCAATAGGGCTGAACAGGGTCAGCTCGTATACCCTGGGACCAGGACCGAAGCGGTCCCATTCTTTCCAGGCGTGTACTCAACAAGAAGACCATCCAATAGTCAAACATTAGTTATTTTTACATATTTCCTTCACTTCTAATTGCTATATTTTTCTCTCCGTGTACCTAATTGTAATGTATATGATACTTGCATTATAAAATTAAAAAATTCGCAAAGTAAAAAAATATATAGGAACGTATGAAAAATATAAATAATTTGGCAAAATTTAAGATTTCTCAGTAAAATTTAATTAAAATTATCAAAAAAAAAACAAAATTGAAGAGCAGATGACCAAAACAATTATTCTTTGTGTTAATAATTTCGTTTTATACTATGACCTTTATTTTCTGATAAAGTCTGTAAAAATACTGTGTGTCTACGTAAGTTGGCGGCATATGGGAAACGTTTTATTATTAAATATACGAAAAAAAGTTATTCTTCATAAAAGTTCTGCATGGTGCAAAACCTAAAATGCAATCATCAGATATCAAATTGTGTCAGTCATGTTCGAGGTTTGGCCAAAAATATAATTTTTGCTCAAAAAAAGTACCCCTATTTTTGCTAATATCGCAAATTGTTATATTGGAAAGATGTTCAGAATTAAAAATTACTTTTAAATATGCATTTTTGCTTATTTCCAAAAAAAAAATGATTTTTTTCTCTGCGATAATAGTAAAAATTTTGGTTTGTACATTAATGCACTTTATTTCATATTTATAATTGTCATGGGACAGTTTAAATTAAACTTTTTAAATAAATTTTATCAAAACAAGAAGAATAATACAATGCACTAATGTGCAAACCAAAATTTTCTCGATTTTCGCGAATTTTTTTTTTTTTTTTGGAAATGCATATTTAAAAGTAATTTTTAATTTTTAATTCTAAACATTTTTTTATAACAATTTGCGATGTTAGCAAAAATACAGGTACTTTACTCTTGAGCAAAAATACGTTTTTGGCTAAGCCTCGTACATGACTAAAACAATTTGATATCTGGTGACTGCATTTAGGTTAGACCATGCAGAACTTTTTAAAAAGAATAATTTTCTTTCGTAAAATTAATAATAAAAAGTTTTACTTACGTAGACACACTGTTTCATTTTATTTAAAAATAAAGCAGACCAATGGTTTTTGTTTTTTTATTATTGCAAATTGTAATTAAACCGTAAAACTAAATCTTACTAAAAGTTTGCTATACACTAGCAGAGATATCACTATCATGATTTATTTTTAAATAATATACAAAAGTTAACTCTGTACCGTAGAGTTTAAGGAAGTTTCTGGATGGCTCAAAACGGGAAATTATTTACTTTAGTCTCGGGATTAGCATGTCTGGGACGTCCATGCCTTCAACACACGTGCAATATATTGCAAATCATAATTAAATCGTAAAACTAATTCTTATATTAAAAGTTTGCTAAACCCTGGCACATAGGATTTAAACACTCTTATGATTGATCTTTTAAATAATATAAACAATTTACTTTGTACCGTAAAGCTTAAAGAAGTTTCTGGATGGCCCAAAGCGGGGAATTATTTACTTTAGTCTCGGAATTAGCATGTCTGGGACCTCTATGCTCCCAGCACACGTGCAATATATTGCAAATTTTAATTAAATCGTAAAGTAATTCTTATATTAAAAGTTCGCAAAACCCTGGCAGATAGGATTTTAACACTCTCATGATTGATCTTTTAAATAATATAAAAAAGTTTACACAAGTTTCTGGATGGCTCAAAGCGGAGAATTATTTACTTTAGTCTCGGGATTAGCATGTCTGGGACCTCTATGGCCCCAACACACGTGCAAATATATTGCAAATTATAATTAAATGGTAAAACTAATTCGTATATTAGAAGTTCGCTAAACCCTGGCAGATAGGATTCTAACACTCTTATGATTGATCTTTTAAATAATTTACAAAAGTTTACTTTGTAACGTAGAGTTTAAAGAAGTTTCTGGATGGCTTAAAACGTGGAATTATTTACTTTAGTCCCGAGATTAGCATGTCTGGGACGTCCATGCCCCCAACACACGTGCAATATATTGCAAATTATAATTAAATCGTAAGAATAATTCTTATATTAAAAGTTTGCTCAACCCTGGCAGATAGGATTCTAACACTCTTATGATTGATCTTTTAAATAATTTACAAAAGTTTACTTTGTACCGTAGAGTTTAAGAAAGTTTCTGGATGGCTCAAAACGGGGAATTATTTACTTTAGTCTCGGGATTAGCATGTCTGGGACCTCCATGCCCCCAACACACGTGTAATATATTGCAAATAAAAATTAAATCGTAAAACTAATTTTTATATAAAAAGTTTGCTCAACCCTGGCAGATAGGATTCTAACACTCTTATGATTGATCTTTTAAATAATTTACAAAAGTTTACTTTGTACCGTAGAGTTTAAGAAAGTTTCTGGATGGCTCAAAACGGGGAATTATTTACTTTAGTCTCGGGATTAGCATGTCTGGGACGTCCATGCCCCCAACACACGTGCAATATATTGCAAATTATAATTAAATCGTAAGAATAATTCTTATATTAAAAGTTTGCTCAACCCTGGCAGATAGGATTCTAACACTCTTATGATTGATCTTTTAAATAATTTACAAAAGTTTACTTTGTACCGTAGAGTTTAAGAAAGTTTCTGGATGGCTGAAAACGGGGAATTATTTACTTTAGTCTCGGGATTAGCATGTCTGGGACGTCCATGCCCCCAATACACGTGTAATATATTGCAAATAATAATTAAATCGTAAAACTAATTTTTATATAAAAAGTTTGCTAAACCCTGGAAGATAGGATTTAAACACACTTATAATTGATCTCTTAAATAATATAAACAATTTACTTTGTACCGTAGAGCTTAAAGAAGTTTCTGGATGGCTCAAAACGGGGAATTATTTACTTTAGCCTTGGAATTAGCATGTCTGGGACCTCCATGCCTCCAACATATGTTAAAAAGATTCAAAATGTGTTTAGTAACCTGCCGTTTGATTTTCTGTGGAAGTGGGAAAATAAAACCATGAAAAACAGACCTAACAATGTTTTTATCAGCAAATTTATACCTCAGGTAGAAGTTTTGGGTAAGTAGCTGTTTATTATTGTTTTAATTAGTATTTTTATTTAAAAACCATTTTTCTTTTTAATTTTTAAAGGTGTCCAAAAATAGTTTGTTTGACAGCCACAAGTTTATTTTATGCTTTATTTGTTTTCTGGGAGAATACGTTTAAACAAAATATTATTTGGCTTTTCTAAGTCAAAGAATAAAATAAAAAAGTGTATTAAACATTTTAAGAAATGTACCACATTTTTGATAAACTATTTACCACATTTTTAAAACGCAACCATTAGCCCAGTTTCCGTCCTGGCGTCTTGTAAGAATTTTATTTTATTGGATTAAAATAATTTCAACCGAGAGCTAATGAACCTTTATTTCGAATTTGAAACCTTGTATCGTAAGTACCTTTATATTAAATATTTAATTATTTTATTTCTTTTAAAGTTTCTTAACTTATATTATATTGTGCAGGGACAGAATAGTTCTTCATTGTATATAAAAGTTTTAATTTTCTAAAAATGTTTAATAAACTATTTTATTTTATTCTCGTGAAAAGCCCAATAACACTTTGTCTAATCACAAGTTTATTGCTTTAAAATAACGTTGTGGCGAGCTTAGTGTAGGGGCTTACGTACCAGCATCTTACCGCAGCGACCTGGGTTCGAATCTCGGTTCCCTCTACCGGTTTTTAATAACTGGTCACCTCACAGATTGTAATGGCAAAGCCTCTGTGTAGCATTCTGCCGATCCTAGGAAGTAGTTATTTTAAAAATAACGTCCGTGCTGGCACTACCGCGTTGTTTAAAAGGTGCTGTGAAATGCAAAACTCCATGTTTCAGTGCTTGAATACCGTTGAAGAAACAGGGTAAAACATGGGTTAAACATCCAATAACCCGGCACTCACGGCACAGTGGTATTTAGGCATAAGCCTTCATTATATGTCGCAAAGATGAAAAAAAACTAATCCATGTATCGGGTGTCAATTTATAAATTTACATCCTCCTTAACGTTTTTATTTTTTATTGTCTGAAGTTAGGTGTCATCAAAGACAATTTTAGTTGCACTATAGACACCCAGAATAATGCTAAATTTTGGTCATCAGCTTGGACGCTCGCTTCGTGGAATTTATGAAGCGGGTATCCATCGAGTTCACACGTAAACAGTACGTATAATTTGCCGCTTCATACATTCAGCGAAGCCAGCATCCAAACTGATGTCCAAAAATTTAGCATTGTTCTGGGAGTCTATAGTGAAACTATAATTGTCTTTGGTGTTATAGATAAAATGGGCATTACTTATATACGAGGTTTGTTTTTAAAGTAAGTACGGTTTTTAAATTACGCCGCCGAAGCGGTCGCCGTTTAGCGCCGCACAAACATTCATGATGAGAAACGAAGTGGGAGACCTTCAGTCATTACTGACGATGTTTGTGCGGCCATCTTTAAAGGCCCTAACCCATTTTCGCACCATTCCATCACTCATAATGTTTTTGCCATACACTTCACTGATTTGGCGATAAATGTTAACTAATTTAAAGCCTTGAACACAGAGAAATCGTACTACAGCACGCACTTCGCAGTCAACGCCATTCTCAATAGGTGGAGGCCTTTTAAAATCAAGCAAACACATGTAGACTCGATCGGATGGTTCCATAATGGCGTCTGTGGCTTTCCAAAAGATGTAGCTATGCGGTGCGCATGCGCTACACGGCGACCGCAGCGCTGCAGCGGCGTAATTTAAAAATGGTACTTACTTTAAAAACACGCCTCGTATCTCCTATTTTTAATATTTGGATGGCCATATTTTCAAAACTAAAAGTGATAGACATACCAATTCCTAAAATATTGTTTTACACTTTTAGCTTGATATGAAATATACAGGGTGTTTTTTAATGCAAGTTTTTTTATTAAAATCCCAAGGATGACTATATTTTTAAAACTATTACATATTTGACATATCACATGAAAACTTTTTTTAAAGCTCTTTGATAAATTTTTTAAATGGTGATAATATACAGGGTGTTCCATTAAAAAAAATTACAATTAATTAAAAATCCTAAGGTAAATTGTTTCTCTGTTAGCTGCACGTTAATCAGCGAAAAATACTACAAATTCACTACTTTAATTAACTCTGTATCTTAAATATTAAAGAAGTCATCAATAGTGCCGACTTTAGTTTGATCACTATATACTATAACATCTAAATAAAAGTTTTTTCCATAAACATGTATATCCCAAAATTCACCCCGTCCGAGCTACATCATAGTAAGTTACACTCCCTTTACCTCCCCGCCAATTAAATTTAAAAAATGGCGTAAACATATTTACCTTTTTAATCCCAAACATGTTCGATATGTATTAACTAAGTTTACTTTTTAACTACAAAATCCCTTTCATTTAGGACACGCGGTACACCTACTTGTGTTATTGTTATCTTACTGTAGATATGTTTTAGATTAAATACTAGAAATTAACACATGAAATACGATAATTATAAAATGAGGTAGTTTATACACACATAACTGATTAATCCTAACATAATGAAATTACTAAAAATCAATATTTTAAAAAGTTGTTTATTAATTCTATTATATTTTACTTACGTGCAAAGTGCCAGAATCCTATTTATTTCTTCAACTCCGTCGCCAAGTCATCAAAAACCTTTTCAACAAGTATGGAAAGCACTTGCCCTTAGGGGGCATGAAATGCATGTAGTAACACCGAACCTATTAGTAAATCATACACTACCAAATCTGATTCAATATAACATCAGTGACGTATATACATGGGTAGCCGATATCAACAAACGTCTTGCAGCTAAGGTAAAGAGTTCTTTAGAGAAACCTAACTTTTATACCACTCTTGCAAAAGAGTTAACTGTACCACGAGGTTGGCACATGGTGAACGAGTATACCTTAAACCACCCAGAAGTTAAGAGACTTATTAACACTAAACCCAAATTGAAGTTTGATGCTGTTATTGTGGAATGGTTGTACCCAACTTTGGCTGGTTTTGGTGGTTATTTTGAAGCCCCATTAATAGGAATTTGTTCTTTGGGGGCTCCGACAAATGGGTTGGATGCCATTGGAAATATACTTAACCCAGTCGTAACTCCAGATCAAAATATACCGTTAAAGAGAAAAGATTTTTCTTTTCGTGACAGATTATTATCTGTATTGTATGCCGTTTGGATACGAGTTTTGTATCAGTGGTATGTTTTACCATGGGAGGATCAGATGGTCAAGCAACATCTAGGAAACGACCTACCATATCTGGGAGATATAGAAAGGAACGTTAGCTTGTTATTGCTAAATAGAAATCAGATATCTCATAGAATTATGTCTGTTGTTCCAGGGGTTATTGAGTATGGTGGTTTTGAGTATAAAAAGTTGAACAAACTTTAGACCCTGTAAGTATTTCTTTAAAACTCTCTATTTTTCGAGTAAACTTATATAATAATACGATATTTTAAATAAGGGAAAGTCAAACAATTAAACATAAAAATAAAAAAGAACAAATCAGCAGTTACTTGTTTTTTAAAATATTTAACAAAAAGAACTTTTGTAATTTTACTAAGTTATTTTATTGTATTACCTCTGGAGAGAAAAAAAGAAAGCAAAGCATACTAGTTAATAATTATATTATTCTTGTAGCTAGGTACAGTTATCAATACAGATATTTTAGATTTATAATTTTTACCAGAAGGATTTTTAAGTATGGGTTTTAAATATGCTATAAAATTTTAAAAGGATTTTTAAAAAACAGTCTCTTCCTAAATAAAAAAATATAAATATAATATATAATTATGAGTTTACATTAAAATAAAAATAAAATTATAACTTCATATCAAACGTATTCTATAAAGATTTCTTTAGGATTTTAATAAAGAAAAATAGATTAAGGTGGCTACCTTTTTATATTTATTTGGTAAAGGTACTTCTGTTAACTTATATGCAGGAGGGTTTAAAATTTATTTTAATTATTTTAAGAATGTGTTTTTAAGTACAAAATAAAACTAGTATTTTATAAACAGTTGTCCTGAAATATCGCCGCCTTTGAGTTAGAGCCGTTGTAAATTTTGTAATAAAAATAAATTATTTTAAACTGTGGCTACATTTTTCAAATCTTGAAAAAATTAAAACTTCTGTTACTTTAGACAGTGTGTTTATTGTTTCTCTAAAAAAAAAATATCTGGATTTAAGGGGTTCGTTAGTGATAATTACAATAATTATTTATGTATACTATTTTATTTTTTTAATAAGTTACACCTATAAGCCGACCACAGAAAAATCCTAATATTTCATGTCGTGCTTATATGTGACCACAAACGGTTTTTTATAAAGTCGCCTTTAAATAAGAGAAAAGCAATTGCCTCTAATTAAAAAACAAAAATAAAGTAACAGACAGTGACTAAATGTTTTAACATGTATTAAAAATGTTAATACATGTTAACATTATGTATTTACTAACATTAGGTTTATAATGTTAATTATTTTGTTTTTTTTTAAGAATGGCTAAGCTTAAAACTGTTTTTGCTCTTAGGAAATGCTTTTAAGTACAGGAGGAACTAAAAGAGAAAGAAGAAATCTGATTGCTAAATGTTAATTTTGATTTTAGAAACAAACTCAGTGGTAAAACTAAATCATTTAAACTTTAGTTAAACTTTTAAGGTATAACACAAAGTTAAGTTCTTTAAATAAACACTCTGAATATTTTATCACTAATAAAAAAGGTCTTTTAAAATGGCCTAAAAAATACCACATTTAATATATTTTATTTGTCATAGTTTCTAAAATATAGCCATCGTCAATCCTTTAAGAAAATAGCATTTTTACATAAAACATTTCGTATATTAAATCACCTTTAACAAAACATTTTAAAAATCGTTAAAACAATACCACATTTAAAATGATTTTCTCTAATATTTTTGAAAAAAACCTTTAAATCTTAGAGCGTTAGACAAGTGTAATGAAAATTATTTTTATTATTTTTTAAAATTTAGATAGTCATATTTCCAAAACTATAAGAGATAAACATAAATAATGTGTTATTTTGCCAAAGCTTTTTAAAATGTCGTTGCAATGGCAATATATGATTTTACAGGGGTTTAATTTTTCAAAAATCTGATGATGATCATATATCCACAAACTATTTAAAAAATGCATATATTAAATGTATTTATTAAAGCTTTTAAAGACAAATATTACCTGATAAAAAAAGGTATGTTATTTTAAAAATCTAATTTTGTGTTATAACTTAAAAATATAAATTAAGGAAAAAATATAGCTACTTCACTGAACTTTATGTGAAAACCCCGAAAAGATTTACATTTTTTTCTCTATTACTAATATCAAAGAAAACAGATAAGCTATACGTTACTTTCACCACAGAATTTGCTTCAATAGTATATTACATTACAAGGGTGGAAACTGACTTATTTCACACGAGTGGGAATATTGTCACACGAGGCGTTAACCGAGTGCTACAAACCCACGAGTGTAAGAAATTGATTTTCACACAAGTAATATACACTATTTTTCCTACGACCACAAGTTATTCATCAAAACAAATAAAAGTTGTTTGTCTTCACAAAAAAATAAGAACACAATTGAAAACTTTGCATTACTAGGGTGATATATACTTTTCCTTACTGCGATATATTATACTGTTTAAAAATATTTTTATATCAAAAATCACCTACCTAGTAGCTTTTTATAATTTTAGAATTTAAAAAGGTCCTCATTTAAAAATATTGCATGGCATTTTCAATGTAAATCCTGCTCAACAGCCTGGTAACTCCAAATTTATTTTAAATAAAAATTAAAATGAACCTTATATGGTATAATTAAGCCTAAAACGTGTATTCTAAGCCAAATGTCAATATAACTTCATTTTATAAAAAAAATACATCCCTGTCATTTTAAATTAATTCTTTATTTTAGCTGCTAATTTAAAGTCTGATTTAATTATTTAAACCCAACTTTTAAACCCGTATGTGAAAACGGTTAGGAAGTCCCTTTATGCATAATAAAATACAAAAGAGGTAGCATTTTTTTTTAAATTATTTAACGTAGTGTATTCTAATTAACACCTAAAAATAACTTTTTGTGAAGGAATTAAAACGCTTTCTGGATAATGCAAAAAGGGCGTGATATACTTCAGCTTAGGGTCAGCAATCAAACAAGTGGTATTCTTATCGGCCGAAAAATAACATATTTAACTGTACTAGGAGAATTGCCATTTAACGTTTTATGGAAGTGGGGAAAAATGAGACAATGGAAGGAAAACCAGACAATGTGTATAAGTCAGTGGATTAATCAAACCGCTGTTTTGGGTAAGACTAAATATTTCCGCTAAAGAGCTTATGTAGTTTTATTTTATATCTTACTCCTTGCGTTGTCATCCTGCACAGTCCACTCTAGGCAGATTTCACGTTAAAGATATAGTGCAGATTAACTGTCCCTATTCACCATTCCTCATAGTTGTCTGTTTGATGGTTATCTGTTTGCTTGGATTTATCTCTCTTATAATAGCACATGGTTATTTACCACCCAAACGCCTGGCCCTGATTTTTAGCAAGAGATAAGAGGAATACAAAACGGACTTGCATTTAGCATACATATTAACTTTATGTGAAAAGATGCTTAGCTGAAGATGTCTCACAAAAAAGAGACAAATTAACATATATAAATGATAATTCAATCATTGATGGTTTTTTTTCAAATAGAAAAGGTGACTTCACATTATCTAACAGTCAGGAGTATCCCTTGACAGCCTAAGCCAACTGACGGATTTGCCAGAGGGTTTATCTAACTGATAATTGCTTTAACTAGGCATGAGTGATTGCAGAGAATCTTTTTAGCAGGCTGTTAGGCAGGCTATCACCCCGATAAATATTTATCAAAGATTGGTTAATACAGCGTTAAGAGGTGTTAGGAGCCGTTCATAGTAATGTAATGTACGGTTTACAGTTGCGCTATTACAAGACATATCACAACAGGTATATCTTTCGAATTGCTACAGGTCGGTCGCCTTAGTGATTAGTTGCGAACTGTATTTTAGATATAAGAGGGCTTTTATAAACCAATGAGTTTTTCTGATTTTTAAACACTCCTTACCCCTGGTGAGATTTGGTGAGATTTCCTGTAACCCCCCTCTCATCCACTTTCACTCTCACGTGAGATTTAGGAAAATGTAAAAGCACCCATTTCTCAAATCGAAATAATTTTAAAGGGCAAAAACAAAAAAGATTTTTGATCCAAAAAGTGACACTACATCGCATCCTGGGGAACCTGCCTAAATCTGGTTGTTTTTTTTTCTGTTTTTGGCTGAAGAAAAATTAAATGAGATTCACTGGCTCGGCCTAGGCAATGCTTTCTGCCTGAGCAAAATGACTTTATAAAAATAATTTTTATTTTAAAGCCATTTTCCAAGGGTAAATGCATTTACCGTGGTCCTTGTTAGGCAAATGTAATATATTTGATAACCATATTAGGCGTACAGTGTGTTTTGCAGACTACAGTAAAAATAAGCACGTGTAATTTGATCGGTTTGAAGCGCTATAGACGGTCATGCAAACTGTCACATTGGGAGCGGTAATGGTTAGTTTTGGTTAGTTAAATCTTTTTGCAATGTGCTCGTATAAAAAAATACAAAAAGATTTAACTAACCAGAACTAACCACCACCCCCCTCAATGTGACAGTTTTGCATGAACCGTCTGACTATGGATATATTTTTATTTCCATTTGCCTGAAAAATGCTTAGGCAAATAGAATCAAAAGTTAATTGACTATTTAAATAGCATCTGAAAATGAAAAAATACACCATTTGCCCAGGCAGTAGACATTTGCCTACGCCGAAGTCATTGGCCTAAAATGACCATTTGCCTGCGACATATACATATATTTTCTTCTACATATTGCTTATCCGCACAACGCCTGTAGTTAAACTGCGAAATATCGCAACATAAACAATTTGGTTTAAATACCTACATATATGTTCTTTAATTTTGAGACTAACGCTAATACCAATACTAATATTTTATTTTGATTCATAAATCTGGCCTAAGTGGTTTGCATAAGTCAGTAGAAAAATGAATAATATCTACTAACTGAAGTAAATGTTAATATTGTTTTTAACTAAACGCGTTAACAGCTTTAGTATCAAACGCGATCGAATATTGTCAGGACCTCTTCCTCCGGTCTCCTCCTCAATTTGATTTTGATCATTTTTAAGACACTGCAAACAAATATATACTTTTTAATGTTTTTAATTTTTGTGACAACCCATGAAGGCTTAATACTTTACCCTGCTCTGTCAACGTTGTTCAAGCACTAAAACATATACGTTTTGCATTTCACTGCACCTATTAGATAACCCGATACTACCTAAAAATATCTTCCGGGTTGGGTATTGAACCCATGCCTTCCATATTCTGTTCCCTATAAATTAAGAAAAACACCTTAACAACAGCAATTTTGAGGGCGTTCCACCAATTATAACCACGGTAATAATTGGCAACTTTGACGTATAATACATTGTTTAAATGTCAACATAACCGATTGGTAAATATCTTTTAGAATTGGTTCTTCGCCTAAATTAATGAATGTATTTCATTGGTTAAAAATTAAGTTACCCCAGTTACCACAATAAAAAATGTACTCTAGTGGTTTAAAAACTACAGTAACCGAAGTTATTTACTAGGTATTCATTATCAATTTATAGGGGCCAAAGTATGGGTTAAGGATCAAAGACTTTATTCACAAAGATGTGCAAATATTTAATGCGAAGATTTGGTCACAGATTTTTTTTTTTAATAATCTTAAATATTTATAATAATAAACAGTAAAAAAAATGAACCAACTTTTAAGACAATAATAAATGTCACTAAAAAGTAAAAATTATTAAAAAAATACAAAAATAAGTCGGTAATACCAATACCAAGTTTTTACTTTTAGTAAGTATTATTATTGTCTTGAAGTCGGTTTATTTTTGTGCTCTTTTATTTTTTTAACTATTAAATCGGTAAATATAAACTAAAAACACAGACTACAGTAAAAAGCACAAGCACGTGTAATTTTATTAGTTTAAAGCGAATTAAAAAAAAAAGATTTAACTAACCACAACTAACCATGACCCCATCTCCCCAATGTAACAGTTTTACATGACCCCGTCTGCACCACTTTCAACCAATCAAATTACAGGTGTTTGTGATTTTTTGACTGTAAACTAAAAACACTACTTCACTAGTACCTCTTTTAGTTCGGTAAAAGGTTAATTTCGCCACAAGGTTGTCAATTCTGAATGCGCCTTTTATTATCGAGCACATTCCTTACATCGGAGGCAGCTTTGCCGCACAAACAACGTACGACAAAGAGACAAAAATGGGTCTAGTTCTATCTCTCTAACGATCCTGACTTAGTTTTTTTATTAGACCACCGCGAAAGTACACTTTTTTCAAATTAATTTTTTTTTCAATCGCTCGACAAACGCCGGTGTAATCGAGTAACATACACACAAAAAAACTATACAGGCGAAATAATAACCTCCTTGTTTTTGCAGTCGGTTAAAAATATAGACCAATTTGGGACACCGTATATTCTATAAATCACCACTTGAACGTTAACCCATCTACTTACAGTAATTAATCTTATCACCTGATTGTACACAACTTACTCTTATTTATTAACAAATTAGTATTAATAATAAAAGTTTACAGACATGAAGAATTTTTTCAAATTTTTCTCACCTTCGTGTGTTTTTTTTTTGTTATCGTGCAGTCTCGCTAAAAATTCTCCTATTTCTGTCATGTACGCGCCGGCGCCAAGTCACCAGAAACCATTTCTGCAGATAATATGGAAGGCTCTTTCACTTCGAGGTCACGAGGTACATGTATTGACACTCAAGTCCATTAAACGACCCAAGTCTCCCTGGGGTGGAACGAGATCTTCCAGCCCTTAATGGGTACCAAGTGAAATTCTTAAAAGGTTTGATAAAAAAGACTATAAGTATGCAATTGCTAAACCAAGCTTTATAACAGCACATTTGTAAAGCGACAGCTTTATGACAAAAATATTTTCAAATCTTTATAATAGAACTCTTAACCACAATGAAACCAAAAGGTTAAGCTGAAAAACAACAAACATTTTGATGTTGTAATTGTGGAGCGGCTGTTTCCAACATTGGCAGCGTTTGGACCATACTATAATGGTCCATTAATTGGCATAACCTCTTTGGGTGCTCCTTTGGTCATTGCTTTGGATACTTTAGGCAATCCCTTCGCATCCTGTAATAGCTCCTGATATGAATCTACCTTTATCAAGAGATTTAACACTGAGAGAAAGGCTTATGTCAAAGCCTGCTTATGCTATTTATGTGAGAGTCTACTATCATTTGGTAGTTTTACCATTGAGAAGATGATAATATTAAAAAAGTCTAAGCCTCAACTTACCATATATTGGAAATATTGAAAAGAATATAAGTGTTTTGTTACTTAATCGAAATCCAGTTTTCCATAGAGTGATGCCTCTTATGCCTAACACTGTAGATTTGGGGGAATTCGGTTGTTGAAGACAAACGTTTCCTTTACAGCCTGTGAAGTTAAAAGAGTTAAGAGCCAGGCCCATGCACATATTTGTTTTTATTTTTTCTTTTAAATTTAATGTAATTATTGTAGATATTTAATTCAATTTTTCAAGAAAAATTGATGACAAAAACTTAATTATAAACGATAAAAGAAAATTAATATACATAGTGTTTCCAACGTTAAATCAATAATTTTAACAGCTGTTTTCTTCAGTAATTTTAAAACAAAACGTTAATACAAACTTATTTTATTAAAATATTTTAGTCCGAATCCGAATATAAACCTAATTTAATATGACAAAGTGTCGACGAATGGGGTTTATAAGAGAATAAATAAAAATATATTTATATTTTTGAAAAATAAGTATTCTTATTAAAATTATATTTATTGGAAATGTTTTATTTATGTTTTTATTAGCTACAATCCTAATTTTAAATAAATTATTTAAATGGCATTTTGTTTAAACCTAAAGATTAAGGGTTTACTAAAAAAAAAACATGTTTTTATGTTTTTGCATACTGTATACCCTTTTTTTGTAAATCATATTTTTTTCAAGGAAAAACTTTTATCAAGCATTAGTTTTTGTTAAGATATTATTTTAATTAATTATTATTTTTAATTATTTTAATATATTTGTTCTTTTATAAACCTCGTCCATGAACAGTCTGTAGTATTATTGCTGATGTTACATAACTGCTAATAACAAATTATAAAAATGGAAATTGCACGAAAGTCCATGGCAAATTGACAAGTGACGTTTTTTTCTCAGAAATACTTCTCCAGGTGACTCTCAAGGCGTCACTAAAACTTATAAATTTAATTAGGTTAGTGCTTATTTGGCACCCTTTTCCAAATTATAACACCACTAAATTACAACAACATTTGGCTATATAATAACAAATGAATTGGAGAAGTCATTGCCTAAAGAAACGCCTGTTAAAATAAATGACTTAACTTAAATACCAAATTTCTTTAAAACTTCATACTAATTTTGTTGTATTTGTAGAGTTTTTATACACCAATTTAAAATACACTTTCCACAAAATTTACCGCATATGCTAGATTTCTTTTATAAGCTAAAATACAAAAATGGGTAAATGGTCATATCTCTTTTATTAATTTAAATATCAAGACAATAAAAAAACAAAAGGTAAACTAAAGGTTTACGTAACCGTTGTTACTAACTGCTAACAATACATCCAAAAATTATATATTCTTTTTAATAGTAATTTATGTAACAATTGCATAAAGTGATACTTTTGTTACGAACGGGAAGTATGACAGCACAAGCCGTTAAGCGAGTGCGGCAATCCCATGAGTAAAAAAGACACTTTATGCATGTGTTACATACTATATCTTTTCCACGGCCATATAAATTTTTTCCCAAAATACCATTTTATACATGTTTTATTTATATAAACTTATTAATTTTAATTTTTGTAGCACAGCCATTATATTGCAACACAAAATCATACCCTTTTTATCTTTTCAAAGACAATTATCCTCTTTATAACTATGCAATTATTAAAATTTATTTTTAAAAAATTTTATGTCCTTACTTTTGTAGAAATAATACTAAAATAGTATCTATATATTTCCTTTTCAATTTCTTAGTCATCCAATTTCCTTATTACTATTAATTTTCAATCATTTCTATTAAATTTATTTGCAGACTGTAAAATTTTAAAACTAGTGACAGATGAACTGAAAGAAATAATGACGAAATCAAAGGTAACTTGACAGTTTGGTTCAGTTGATGTCGCGTTTACATAAATTGCTATTGTAGTTTATTGTAGTCGGCATTGAAACAAAACACTAATTCAAAGTATTAAAAAAGCTTCGAGGTGGTAAAAAAGTTACTTTTTTAACACTTTATGTAGTGTACTAAAATGGGATACTGTAACTTCATGTTAACGATTTAAAAAAACAGCATTTTTTACGGTCGTGGAAAAAATAATTGTTAATTATCCCGTATAATGTTGTGTAAAAAGAAAGTTATTTCTTGTATTAGTAAAATATCCCTACATATTTTAAAAACACAAATTTAATTACTTTTTTTATTACAGCATTCATTTTTTCCAAAACTTTACCCTGTAGGATGTATTGCTAATAGTAAATACCAACAGTTATGCCAGTGTTAAAGCTTGGCTTTTCCCTAACATTTTCTTTCTTTAGTTGTCCTAATAACACAATTATTAAAATAGATATGACCATTTAGGCCTGCCGTGCACTAGCAACTTTTTTCGGCAACTGAGAAACTGGGATAATGTTACGTATTTGTTTTTATACAGACTGTCCACGTATGAGGTAAACAAGTGGACAAATAAACCAAAAATTTAATTTTTCGAAAAAAGTCATTTTTATAAAAATTTTGCTTGTAAAAGAAATTAGTTTTACTAAGAGAAAATGTTCATTTCGTTTTCGGGTTCGCAAAAACGTAAAAGAACATGATTTTACTCCAAGAGCAAACTACCTGTATTTTTCATTTTTAGGCAAAATATCATTTAAAAAAAATAATTTAAAATAACATTTTAAATTACTTTATTTATGTTACAGGGATATTAAAACGATTCATAAAACTGATTTTGGGGTTATCAAAAATTAATTACTTTAAATTTTTATAATAAAATGACCTAAAAAACTTTCATAATTTGCTTTTCAAATACCTGCTTTTCCCTAATTTCCACAAAACACAATTTTTCAGCTGTAAACGCCAGTTTTAGCCAAATTATTAAGTTTAATAAAATTTTGTATTATTGCTTTTGTCGATTACAAACATTATTTTAAATGAATTTTTCTAATAACATTTTTCTTAAAAATTAAAAATAAAGGTAGTTTACTTTTTAAAAAATATATTTTTTTTAAGTTTTTGCGAACCCTGTATACAAAATGGACATTTTCTTTTCGTGAATCCTATTTTTTTACCAGCAAAAAGAATAACTTTTTCGCGAAAAATATAATTTTTGGTCCATGTGTCGTCTTGTTAACTTCATTCGTGGACAGTCTGTATAATGCTGCGCATTAGCAACTTTGTAATCACAGAAATTAAAAAATTCCACCCAATACCCTTTATGATTTTTCTTATTTGTTTTCCAAAATATAAGCAATTATACCTGCTACACCCTAGTAGACAAGAGCACGGAACACAAATTTATTAGCCCCTTTTTGTTGAGCAACACCGCTACGCCATACTTTGATAGCATGAAAATGCCCCCAACATACATCATATTGACTATAAGAACCCTATATCTACAATTTGCGGTAGCTATGTGACAGCAAAAAAAAACCTTTTATTTTCAACTTACGCCCTTCTATATAAAAACTCAACTCAGTGCTACTTTCGTCCACCCTATTTTTGCGCCTCCCTTTTACCAGCGCTGAAGCGGTCGCTTCACAGCTTCAAGCTTAATTCGGCAGTGAATTAAGTAATGCCTATGGTAACGTTCCGTAAGTTGACGTTCCGTAAGTTGACCACGGTTCTTGGTTTTTGGTTCCCGTTCCGTAACCTTATCATTTATGAAATTTGGTTAGATTATGAAATGCGGTTTCTTAACATTTTGATGTCACCGGTATTATCGCTGTCAAACCGCTCTTTACCAACCGGTAGTCTTGGTTAACATACGGAATCTTACCTTAGTCAATTTTGTTTGACTTTTAACCCCAAATTCGGCTACCTGTTAGACAGTTGTTAAATATCTCCCGAGGCCGCTAACAACCTCTTTGAGCTGCTGTAAGACTGACGTCATTGATTTGTCAAAAAAATGCTAGTTAGCTGCTTACAGCTGCTGTAAGCAGCTAACAAAGAAAATATCCCTTTGCAGCGTTCGTATTTTATCAGTGCGCGGCATGTCTTAAATTAAGGCATTTTTGTATTAAACCTTATGGTAAAAGTCGAGCATATGCTATAATTCTTTTGGGGAGGTAATTGTACACCAAATTTTAATCAAATATTAGCAGGGCCGTAAAAAATGTAATAGATCGGTTTGCTATTTTAACAATAAAATATTTTTAAGGACCTCAAAAAATTTATCGAATCGTCTAAAAAAGGGACCATCTACTTTAGTTTAGGCACATCGGTAACATCGATAAGTTTACACGAAAATACGATTAACGTTTTACAAAACGTTTTTAAGAATTTAGAATACAACGTTATATGGAAATGGGAAGATGACAAAATGGAAGGAAAACCGGATAATGTTTATATTAGTAAATGGATTCCTCAGACGGCAGTATTAGGTAGGAGAGGAAAAGAAATTATTTTTAATAATTTATTTTAATACTTTTAAAAGTAGTAAAAAAATCACTTAAAGAAAGAAATACGTAAAATTAAATTAATCGCTTTTTGTTATTCTGCATTAGAATAAATATATACGTGGTGAGTTTTTTTCGATGTTTAGTACAGAGATCTCAGAAACCGTTGTATTGCAGCTACAGAGATAAGTTACCTGGGGAGAAAATTGTAGTTTTTAGATCTTAGTTTAAAACACTTTTTTTTCTTCAAAAAATATCATGGTTTACTAGATATTTTGAAAAAAAACATTTTTAAATAATTTGTTTTTCTCTGTAACTTAGTTATTATTCGGAATAAAAAAAATGTAAATAGAAAATAGATATTTGCAACAAGCAACAATCAATGAAATAATATTTATACGGAGACCCGGACAGAGTTGTGTACTATATAAGCAATGTTTCAAGGTATATCGGCCAGTAAAAAGCAACAACAAAGGATGAACGATAAGTCATTCAGTCCAAAATGTTTACATGCCGCCATTCGTGTGTTATACCGTCTTCTTTCCACACGTGCCTATAAACGACTTTATTTATTAAAAATACTAAACCGTAGTTTAAAAAACTAAAAAAACACGCTTTTATATGCAACCGAACTAAAAATTAAAAAATAATTTTTCATTAAAAAAAATATTTTCACTTCATAGTAAAAAGCGTGGGGTGCATTTTACTATTTTTTCATAACTTTTCCATCATAGATATTGGCAAATATAATAATTATAACATTTAATATATTAAGCACCCCACGCTTTTTACTATGAAGTGAAAATATTTTTTTAATGAAAAATTATTTTTAATTTTTAGTTCGGTTGCATATAAAAGCGTGTTTTTAGTTTTTTAAACTATTAATTATTTTTCATTTTTAGTTCGTTATATCAATTAATTTTTTAAAAATAAATGCTCCAGTTTATTCACTAAAAAATTTTTCGCCATTTTGTCAAGATTAGCAAAGTTTTCAGATTTACTTTCTGAAAATACCCTAATATAAAATTTGAGTAAAATCAATTCAGATCGAACTCTTGAAATGGCCGGTGGTTGGTACCACTGGGACGTACAGGTGACAGATGACACTTGGTTGAAAATAACCAGCCCCTTTTTTATTAGTTCTGTGCCCCTGTATATCAAATTTGGTCAAAATGGGGGTTGCTCCAACTTTCGAAACAATTACCCAATTTGCATAAATAAGACAAATATTTTTAAAATATTACCTTTTAAACTAAAGAAATTTACCATAAATGTTTTTTCTAAATATGAGTTTACTTTAGTTTACTTACCTTAAGTGATATTTTAATGTAGTTTGCTAATCTCCATTTCCAGTCTTTGTCCTAATCTAACATTCGGTACAAGTTTCTAACACTCAATAAAGGCCTTTTAGAAAGTATAAATGGAAGATGGTATAAAAGTTATATGCAATAACTTGTTAGTTACTTTTATTTGCTTCTTGTATTTCAATTAAAGTGTATACTTTGTTTTTAATAGCTTAGTTAACTGAAACTTTAATTTCACATTAAAGGAATTTTAGGTTATGTTATGACTGTGAATTTTGTCAGATGTCAGTTGGTAATACAGATTTCTGTTTTATGACCGCCTGTTTTAAAAAACAAGTGAAGGTTATTCGTTCGTTAAAAAAGCGTGTTAAAAAAAAACAGATGAAGGTTATACGCTCCCGGAACGAATGAGTTCAGTTTAGCAGAATTGAGCCCCTGGTCCCCAACCCGTCGGCAAATGTTGTCAAGTTCGATTATTCAATTGTCTAATCTGGCGCATCCGCCAGAACGTATCGATTTTCACTTTTCCTATTTTCCTAGAAAATGCTGGAACTTAACGGGATACTGTTTTTAAATTTTTCTAATTTTTAGTTCGGTTGCATATAAAAGCGTGTTTCTTTAGTTTTTTAAACTATTAATTATTTTTCTTTGTCAAGAATAGCAAAGTTTTTCAGATAGACTTTCTGAAAATAACCTAATATAAAATTTGAGTAAAATCGATTCAGATCGAACTCTTGAAATGGCCGGTGGTTGGTACCACTGGGACGTACAGGTGACAGATGACAAAGAAAATTAACCCAGTTTTCTAGGACAGATGACACTTGGTTGTATCAAGCAGTGGTTATAATAATATAATTTTTTTTCCAAAGCAGGATAACGGGATACTGTTTGCAGATTATTGCATTGTCATGGGTCCTTAATACGTGTGCAAAGTTTCAAAGAAATCAAATAGCTGGAAGTTGGTTAAAATTAGGCTCAAAGATTCCGTTACATAGCCAGCCAGATTGATAGATTGATAGTTACAACCCAAGTTAATAAAAGTCTGTAAAATTAATGAATCGTGTTATTTTTCTGTCGTACGACATTATTTCGGTTGGATTTTGACACGAATCATAGATTGTCCGCAAAATTTTCTGGCGGGTTTTTCTAAATATCCCATATAACATTTTTTGCCAGCATTGACAAAAGGTATCAAAAAGACATCAAAATGGGCAATTGGCCGTTATTGGGCCACGTGTTGCATAAAATGTGATGGCATCCATCATTAATAAGTTATGATGAAAAAATGCGTTTAGGATGATGGCATTCATCATTAGTAAGTTATGCTGAAAAAATGCATTTAGGATGATGGCATCCATCATTAAAAAGGTTTTGGCAAAAATATGCCTTTTAGATGATGGCATTACATTATTTTTTCCTAATGACAATAAAATGCATTTTTTACCGTCCAGGGAACTAAAATGTGCATAAATAATGCACATGCATAATGTGTGTTTATGTACAGGGTGTCCCATATAAAATTAAATACTATAATTTTGGAAAAACCATAAGAGATACAATAAAAATACTAAAAAAATACATTTCACTGAACAACTTCTGCATTTAACTTTTTCTTGTATCTCTTATGGTTTTCCAAAATTATAGTATTTAATTTTATATGGGACACCCTGTACATAAACACACATTATGCATGTGCATTATTTATGCACATTTTAGTTCCTGGATGAAAAAATGCATTTTATTGTCATTAGGAAAAAATAATGTAATGCCATCATCTAAAAAGCATATTTTTGCCAAAACCTTTTTAATGATGGATGCCATCGTCCTAAATGCATTTTTTCAGCATAACTTATTAATGATGGATGCCATCATCCTAAACGCATTTTTTCATCATAACTTATTAATGATGGATGCCATCACATTTTATGCAACAGGTGGCCCAATAACGGCCAATTGCCCATTTTGATGTCTTTTTGATACCTTTTTGCCAATGCCTTGACGGTAAAATGTTATATGGGATGTTCTTATTTGTAATTAAAAAATGTAGCAATACATATGTTTAAGACATAAAGACATTTTCACTTGTAATACCACTAGTGCTAAATTTATTTCTGGAAATTTTTCAAGGCCACGAATATTTTAAAAATTACACCGAGCCGCAGGCGAGGTAGAATTTTCTTAAAATATTCGTGGCCGAGAAAAATTCCCGGAATAATTTAAGCACGTGTGGTATTCGGTAAGAAAATTTCACACCAAGTTTGTGTTATATAAGATTCTTTTAAATTAATATTTGTAACTTTGACATGAGCTTTAAAATTTTACTATAAAATAAATATTTTCCATTTTACCAATTGTAGTTGCAAATATATGTAATTTTAGAGCTTATCATTGTTTATTCTTTTATATTATATTAACCTTATATTACTACAGTTGGTAAAAGTAGTTTATTTTAATTTTTTAGACTCATACCTTGCTTTCGTTTGTTCTTCACTTATGTCTAGTACTTCAGTCTTATGATGTTATTTTACTAACTGTAGTTGTATAAAATTGTCATTTAGGGCCTTAAAACCTTACATTATTTTATATTATGTTATGTCTGAAATACTACAACTGGTACAAAATAACATTTTCTTTAATTATGTATGTGAATGACAGACATGACGTTAAATTAAATGCAATGATTAGGTTAAAACATTTCCACTATAATTCGCCCAGGGCATCCCGACGAAGAAAAAATTTCCTATAAATACTTGTGTTGTCATGGTAATGCAACCAAAACCACACATTTGATTGGTCAAAAAACAGTGGTGTGGAATTTTCATATAAATATTTATTTTTAGAACATCCCAATGTTAAGCTCTTTATAACGCAAGGAGGTCTTCAATCGACAGAGGAGGCAATAGCGGCCCATAAGCCTATTATTGGTATACCTTTCCACTCTGACCAAACCACTAATGTAGATACATGCGTCCAATATGGAATGGGAAAAATGTTAGATTTAGAAGACTTAACAGAAGAAACATTGAGAAGTTATATCTTAGAGATTGTCAATAATCCCAGGTGAGGCTGACAGTACAAATGGAGCTATTTTTTATAAGGCAAAATACGCGTGTATTTTTTCAAAATGGCCAAGAAATTAAGTACCCCTAGTAATACTCTTTTTTAGTCTGGTGATAGCTTAGCGTGTAAGGCGTTAAGTCGTTGAGCGCACAACGGACGTGAGGTGGGTTCGAATCCTGCTGAGGCCAAATACTTATTTATAAGTTGGTCGGAAATTTAGTGGTTAGCTCAACACCAGACGGACAAAGTGCAAAATGTATCGACGCTGAAGGCCACCAAAGAACCAAGGCGCCGGAACACACTTTGCCGTGCCCTGCGCAACCGTAGATATGCGGACCCCACTCAGTTGGTAGGTTCAGTAGTGCCCCCTGAGTGGGGACGAGGTCTTAAGTTGTCGCTCATAGGACCGTGGTTCGAAACACACGTTAGGCTGTAGGTCCCGTCTGGCTGACATAACCCAGACGTAAAAAGACAGGGCGCACAATAAGCCGAGCGGTTTCAGTGCATGGGTTATCCCGACCCTATAATCTAATCTAATCAATCTAATGCTCTTTTAGCTCTGCGATCCTGAAAATATATCAAATTTTCTTCATTAGTCGACGCTTTATTAGTGAGTGCACTATGAATGTTCACACATACCAGTTGCACTCATCATACAATCATTAAATTTGGGGGATGAAACGGTTTTGGCCGCGGCATTAATTGGTAACAACTTTTACGTATAAAACATGAGTTAAAAGTCAACACAACGCATTTATTCCCTGGGCCAGTAATAAAATGGACTTCATGATTAATACACTTTCTAAACTTTTGAATAGGGGTTTCTTTCGAGGAGTTTATCATGAATAATTATACCGCTATATGGAAGCGACGCTTTAACCCAGCCTGACAATGTCAAATGTTTCGGGTGTCGGTGTCATAAAAGAAGGGAGTATCCGAGAAAATAAAATAAATAGAAATCGATTAAAAACCTAACCCTTTTTGTTCCGTGAAAAACAATAATTAAAAACTCAATTGCTCAATAGTAATATTTTGTAAATCTAATTTCCCTTAGCTGTATGCGTGTCCTTTTTCATCTTGCACAGTTAAACAGAGAAGTATTAGTACACATATAGACATTTTAAGAACATTTCCGATGTTTAGTCTATTGTGACACAGAGTCCCAAAAAGTGCAATTATTGACTTCTTGAGTAGAAATCTACGATAGAGAGCGAGGTGTAGAATTCTATAGAGCACGGAGTCCCGCTTCAGGTATAAAAGTCCCCGGTGTTTAAATAACTAATTTTTAGCGCAGTTTTCTAACAATCTTTTTTATAAATCAGTAATAGTCTAAGTTAGTAATAAGAGCTGACCTTCTTCCATTTTTCTACCGTAAGAAAAACTGTTTTTATATGAAATGTATAATTTTTTACTATTATTTTTTTATAATTTCTTTATTTATGTCTTAAGAGTACACAAGATTAATTTTAAAAAAATTATGAAGTTATGCGTCGAAGGAGAAAAAAAAGGCCATGTCCTCGTCGCCATGATTTCTGCCCTTGTGATGATTTGAAAAATAAAATTTTTGCAGATTCTTATTAATACGAATGCCATTATCGCCTAAACCAACAAAACTAAAAAAAATCGTATGAAATAGTGGCTACTCAAACACAGAAGTAAATTTTTTCAAAAATTTTAGGCTTTTTCATTTTTTAAAAAATAAAACAAATTTAAAAGTTTTTAATTTTGTTGGTTTATGCATAGGAAAGGTATTTAAAGAGTATTCATGCTAACTTTCAAGTAAATCGGTGAATTAGAACCATAAAGTAACATACCTACGGATAAGAGAAACCATGACATGCTAAAATTTTCGTACCGCTTTTGCGGCAGGCTGGCGGCAAGCTTCTCATTTTTGCCAGTTTACACTTTAAATGCGTCGGTCCAAGCCTCGAATCGTGTAACATCAGCGGTGGGGAGACACGTAAGCTTACTGAAATGACTAACTGGCGGTATTTCAACGAGAAACGAATAAAATTATATTGGGAGTTTTCGCATGACCTATCCTTAAATCGGCTATTTCATGATAACTCTTATAATTTCCTTACTCTATGATTAGAACTTAAGATATCGTGGCGACCGTTAGTTAGAGTTCTTCGCTCAAACCGTTCTAGTTGCCACGACACTAAAACGGCTGTAACTTTGAAAATTATTCGAATTAAAAAAACAATAATATAAGAGAGATATTTCTAAAGACCGAAACTATTGACATAAAATTAAATAAAGTCAATAAATTTGGATTAAACGTATATAGAGCGTAAAAATCTCAGTTAAATACTAAAACGTATCGAAATGCTAAAAATGTTTAAAAATAGCTCCCATCCCCAATCACCATACACAGGGTATAGACACTACTTACTTATATTATAAAAAAATTACCATTTAATTTGTGTTTTTACAGATATGCTGAAAATGCTAAGAAGTTAGATGAGCTTATGAAAGATCAACCACAAGATGGTCTAGAGAAAGCAATATGGTGGATAGAGTACGTTATACGTCATAAGGGAGCTAAACATTTAAGAAGTATTGCCGTGGATATGCCGTGGTGGCAGTACCTGATGCTTGACGTTATTGGTTTTATACTTATAGTACTGCTGTCAATAGCTTTTATTGTATATTTTAGCTTTAAACTATTACTATCATTACTATGTAAAATATGTAGAAAGGGTAAAAGTACAAAAAGAAAAGCTGAATAGATTATAACCCAATTAAAATAGAAGTAAAACATTTTGTTTTTGTAAATACTGATATAACCTAATTAACTTAGACTTTCACCTCGGAATATCACGAAATAAGCTGAATATCTGTACATACCTTTATTTTAGTACAAAAAAAAAAATACTTTTCTAAAAATCCCCTAGTATATCGTGTAAGGAACTCGAAATATGACACAGGCCAAATGTCAAAAAAAAATCAGTTTCTTTGCGAATATTTCGTTTTCTTTACTTTTAATTGCATTTATATATATTATCAAAGTTGTATCTGACGTTTCGCCCAGCGTAGTGAGCTTTTTCAAAATATATATATTGCGTTCAGGCAACAACCTACAAACAATTACAAAAATTACTATTTTTTTATCACAAATTAAAATAATACATAACAACACATTTAAAAAAACTTTACATAACACTAATTTTACAGAAACGCACCTCGAAAAAGATTGTTATAGGCTCACATCTTATTTTGATTTAATAAAAATAAAAGAGTATCTGTTGTAGGAATTCTTTTTTTTATTTAAGGAAATAAAAGATTTTACTTTTAGTATTCTCTTAAATATAAAAAAAGAATTCCTACAATAGATACTCTTTTATTTTTATTAAATCAAAATAAGATGTGAGCCTATAACAATCTTTTTCGAGGTGCGTTTCTGTAAAATTAGTGTTATGTAAAGTTTTTTAAATGTGTTGTTATGTATTATTTTAATTTGTGATAAAAAAATAGTAATTTTGTAATTGTTTGTAGGTTGTTGCCTGAACGCAATATAATATATTTTGAAAAAGCTCACTACGCTGGGCGAAACGTCAGATGTTAGCTATGTAATGAAGTAGTTTTAATTATTAACAAAAAAACCTATACCCAAGAAAAATAAATAAATAATTATTGGTTTATGGTTTAAGAAAGTCTTTAACATACGTCATAAGTAAATTTTTGTTAAACTCAAATCGTCATAATATGATACTTATGGGAAAAACAATTAAATGATAAAAATAGGCAGAATGTATTGTGCGTTGTTACCAATTTAAAGAAATAATATTACTTATGGTTAAACACAATTAAAAATATCACACTTATGATAAGTGTTGTTTTAACATACCTACGTTCTAATAATAACGAAATATTTTTTATTTATTTTCTAAAGTTTATTTTTTATTGAAATCTTCTGAATAAAATTTAACAGGTTGTTAGTACAGAAAATATAAGGAATAATTGAAGACTTTACGGGAAAAACCGGTTAAGTTTATTTTTTGGCTAAAATATTTTTTTAACGAAATCGTACACTACGAAATGTATTAACGTCACTATTAGAATTTTGCACATAGTCGACGATTCCAGATTTTTTGAGTGTTGCTTTAAAAATGAAATTTTGACTTGTCCGGTTTTTGCCCCAAGGTCTACAAATTTATTATTAAAAAAATGATAAGAATCAGGTATCTAACATCACTAATGGTAGGTTTACATCTGACATTTATTGCATGATATTTATGTCAGACAGAAATTCTGGCTAATGTAAATAGTCAAAAATGTATTCTATTCTATTTTATTTTCGGATTTTAGCTTTCACACGCAACGTGCCATCGTCAAGTGGTTGTGGTCAAAAACCTATGTCCGATAAAATTTTTTTATTGTTTCATTAGCCAGAATCTTCTGACATAAATATCATGCAATAAATGTCTGATGTAAACCTACCATAACGAAACTGCTTTGAAATATAATTTATTTAATACATTTATATGTAGCCTTTAATAAATATATTGCTTGTACCAAAATTTATTTCTAATGTTTTAATAAGTTTTTAGTAATTGTAAAATAAACTACTGAAATCTTGTATCACGAAATCTAAGCATTTCCGGAATAATATTTAAAAATAAATATAGTTAGTTAAAGTTTTTTGTTTCCACATTTAAATTTTAAAATATTTTTCTTATAGAAGGTTTTATCTAAAAGGTTAAAAATAAATAAATAACTGCAACCATATTTCGATATGCTCGTATGTTCATATATTAGTCATTTACACACGACACAGCCCCTCCACCCATCTACAAGATACAAAAAGAAACTGAGAACAAAAATAATATTTACTTGATGACAGTTATTTTATGGACAGTATTAGTTAATATACAAGGTGTCTTAAAAACAAAATTCTCCTTGTGAACAAGGTTTTTTTAAATAAAACACCCTGTATATTTTAACAAATTTTAATTAATAAAGCGTCTTCAGTAATAAGCCTCTATTAAGGGTTAAAAGTAAATAACGAAATAACATTTTGGTTTTACATTATTTTTTAATTATTCTATTAGTGCCAGAGCGACAAATAGTAAGACAACATTAAATAATTATGTAATATAAAAATATATAAATAAATAACTGTTATTTATTACCCTTCATAATAAATGGTACTAATAGGTTTGTCAGCAATTTGGTGCAGTTTAGACACACATCGTCGTCAATATTACGAAATGTGCGTATCTCATTTTTCTTGCGCAGCTATTTTTTGGTGAATTATTATATTTCTTTATCTTAAAAGCCATCATAATTTACCTTCTGTAAATTGGTTTGAATTGGTTATATTAAGCAGCAACTTTCTTTTAAGCAATATTATCGGCTCTAGTAAATTTTCCCATTTTTTGAGATACGCCACTTGATAATGCCGACGATATTTACTTACTTTCCCTAAAAAATGGCAATACGTCGATTAGGGCTGGTGTTAAGGTTAAGTATGAAAAAGGTCAATTTGGTAAAATATACAGGGTGTTCCGTTACAGAAAAAAACATAAACCACAATAAAAAATATGTTTTGACACTTCTTGTATATTAACTAATAATGTCAATTAAATAAAGGTTTTAAAGTAAAAATTAGGTATTTTGGTACCTTGTACAGGGGGCAAGGATATTTCTTGTATAAATAGAAGTAAAACACCTTGTACTGTGCATTCAAGAATAAGCTTTACAATAATAGGTAATTTTGTTATTTTTTCTATTTGAAACAATAATTGATTTTTAAAATCAAAGTACATTCTCATAATAAACTATTCTTATCAATGTGACACCAATTTTATCAACAAGCCTACATAAGTTTTTTCTTATTAGGGAATAGTTTTCTTTTCTTAATTTAGATAAGTCGTCATGTTAGTGTCAGTTCTTTTGTACGTGTGTCTTTTATTATCGGGCACATATGCAGCTAAAATTTTAGCTGTTTTTATGACTCCAAGCTACAGTCACCAGATAGTTTTTCAACCAATATGGAGAGAACTTTCTCTAAGAGGTCACCAGGTAACTGTTTATACACCTAATCCTTTAAATGACCCGTCTCTGACCAATTTAACTGAATATGACATGGGATTTAGCTATGAACCAATAAAGGCTCTGCATGAAGCTGGAGAAGATTTTGATAAATTATTTTCCATTTTTGAAAACATAGCTGACCTACAGCTCAGTCAGCCTTATATGCGGGACCTTATTAAAAATGTAAATAATGAGACATATGATTTGTTTTTGGTGGAGTATCTTTGGCAATCAATGTATGCTTTTAAAGAAATCTACAAAGTACCTATGATTGGAATAACATCTCTACCACTTGCCATAGGAGCTTCGGATGCTTTAGGAATGGATAAACATCCAGTTTTGGATCCAAATTACCTGTTGCAGTTTTCCTATGCAGAAACCTTTCAGCAAAGATTGATTAGTTGGACATTTAAATGGTTATTTAGGTTTATTGCTACATCAAAATATTGCCCTAAAGTTGACGAACAAGTAAAGAGACATTTTGGACAAGGGATTAAAAGCGTTACTGAAATAGCTAGGGAAGTCAGTATTGTGCTTGGAAACTATAACTTTGCAATACAAAATGTTAAGCCTTTTGTACCTAGTTACATACCTATAAGTGGAATTCATGTTCAACCTCAAAAACCTTTACCAACGGTAAGTTTTACTTTTTATTTTATGTGTACAGGGTGGTAACTATTTGTTGACATTACAGGGTATAGCGAAAACTAAAAGGGGTGAATTAAATGTTATTGCGCAATCTAGATTTTGATTTTTAAAACAAATTTAGTAGTGAAAGTGGAGGTACAGATTGTTTTTCAAATTTTGTTAATTTGGTCAGGTACTTGTAACTCGCTTCATATTATAAATGGAAAAATATATATAGAAATGTTTTAGAGGTTTTTACGTAAAATTTAGTAGCGTATCAATATTTTTATAATTGACTTTTATTTTAAAGTTATAACAAAAAGTTCGGCTTTTCAATGAAGCACTCAGTATACTTTATCACCAATAAAAGATCTTCCTAGACCTTAGACATTAGAATAGGGCCGGGATAACCCATGCACTGAAGCCGCTCTTGACTAAAAACAAACAGTTTTAGCTTAATCAAAGCACACAAGATTGAAATTTGAAAAAATAAAATTTTGACAGCGGAACTGTAAAAAAGTACATGTGAGACGTCATTGTGTTAAGTTAGAATGTCTTATTCTATCAAAATAAAAATAAAATATAACAGTAGTGCCATTTAAAATTTGAAAGTAGTAGTCGTTTTCGGTTAAACCGGAGGTAGTAGAGAACAAGTAAATCAACCATTTCACAAATAAGGAGCCAGAGTTGGGTCGAATACTGAAATTATTCGAAATAGAATACGAATACCGTAAAAAAGTGTTCGAATACTGAAGATATTCGAATACCAAGAAAAAAAGTATTTGAATACTCACTATTTATGAATACCAGGATTGGGTATTCATAATTATTAAAGGCCATAAAATTTTAGAGAGCAAAAAAAAAAGGTTCTACCCTTACAAAAAAATCAAAAAGCAACAAAACTCTTTTAATTTTTTAAAATTTTTTATTTTGTAAAAAAATGCAGTGGTGTGCTTTTCTTCTTCCTAAAAAATATTTGCATTTTCAAGTAATTGTAAAAACTGCTTTTTCTTAAATTTTAACACCCTGTAGTTCCACGAGTAGGACGTTTAGAAAAATTGTTTATATAAAGCTTTTTTTTCCTATTTTTCGTTGGAGAATATCCCCTTAAAGTTTGTCGGTGAAGTTAATGGACACCCTGTATAAATAAGATTTATATGGTTAAAAAATACAAATAAATATTTTTCACTGCTTTCAAGTAATCCTGACTAGAATCAGCTGGGAAATAAAAATGACTGACTTTTTATTTTAACTGTGAATAAATATTAAATTTATTTATTGATCCCGAAAATCCCGGGAAAATTTCGAGACTGTACAAGGGGCGGAATCTCGGGATTATAACCCCTACACACAAGTGATAACGGGTATTACAACTTATAAAATAGAATAACAATACCGCACAAATGCAGACGTAATCAAATTTCGTTCTTGTCTCGTCTTGCAGTTTTACAATTACTAAATTTAACCCCGTCGACGGCAAAACCACCGAAAAGTTGTTTTAACCCGCTTAAGATGCGTAAAAATAATACTAATAAAAATAATCAAACAGTATTTAAAATCAGGATTTAAATACCAGGATCCAAATATCGGTATTCCAATATCAATATTCAAATACCAGTATTCGAATACCTGTATTCGAATACCGATATTCGAATACCAATATTCGAATACCAGTATTCCAATACCAGGACTTGAATACCAGAATATTCAAAAACGATATTCAGAATACAGAATACCGGATACCGACCAAAAAGTATTCGGTCGAATACCGAATACCAAACAAATAGATCTATTCGAATAGTATTCGAATATCAGCCAAATGTATTCTGAATACTATTCCGAATACCGAGTATTCGATTACCACCCAACTCTGCAAGGAGTACCAAATCAAAACGTAGTTTTTGATAATTCACAATTTTTAAAGTACCTTATACTTTTAACTGCGTGTTTTTATTTACGGATTGTTAAAGGTGTTTTAATCGAAATATGTTATATTTATATAGGTATTTGTAACAAAATATTTTTTGATTAAAAAACTTTGTAAACACAAATAATCAAACGCGTAGTGAAAAGTATATGATACTCATAAACTGGTGTTTTATTAAAAAATGCGTTTTAAGTTGAATCCCTTAAATATTCGATATAACTATACGGGGTGACAACAAAATTACTATCCAGCAATTTATTTTTACAGTGCAATCGTATAGTTTTCAAACTTAGAGACGTTATATTATATCACCGGATGCCAATTTTAGATGTAATAGCATATGTATATTACTTCCGGTTTAACTGGAAGTGATATACATTTTATTATTTTAAATGGAACACCCTGTATATTTTTTAGAATTTTAATTCCAAAGGTCATTCCTGATTTAAAACCTTTAATATATCCATAACCTAACTTTTTTGATTTTGAAGAAAATGTCGTTAAAAAATGTCCAAACGACAGCACAATATGCAGTTTTATGAAAAAACAAAAGAACATAACAAGAATTTAAAATTCTTAAAGTGGTTCTTTTAAATGACTCTACCTTTAAAGACCATTATAATACTACTTTCTGTTTAACCGGAAGAGCTGTAAAATTTGAAATTCTAAGTATGATAACCCTGGTTGTTTTAATGGAACACCCTATATATTTTAAAATTTAAATTATTTTAACTATTCCTGATATAAAACCTTTAATAAACCCATAACATAACTTTTTAGTTTTGGAGAAAGGGAGTTTGAAAAGGTCCGAACGACGTCACAATAAAGTTTCATGGATGTTGTGTCGTCGTCGGGACGTTTTCAAACGCCTTATTCTATAAAACTAAAAAGATAGGTTATGGGTATAGTATAGGTTTTATATACTTTTTTATCTTTATGACATCTCACGAAGGCTTATGCCTAAATACCAGTGTACCGTGAGTGCCGGGTTACTGGATGTTTAACCCATTATTGTCGTGTTCCGTCAACGTTATCCAAGCACAAAAACATGCAGTTTTTGCATTTCACAGCACCTTTTAGACAACGCTGTAGTGCCACCACGGACGTTATTTTTAAATAACTACTACCTACGAATGGCCGAATACTACACAGTGGTTTGCCATTGCCAACTGTGAGGTGACGAGCAATGAAAAATCCGATGTCCGACTCCGAGATTCGAACCCGGATCCCTGCGGTGAGAGGCTGACACGTTAGCCCCTGCACCACTGCCCGCCACATTATATCAGGAATAAAAATATATAGGGTGTTTCATTAAAATTATCAGGGTTATCATATTTTAGAAGTTTAAATTTTACAACTCTTCTGGTTAAACAGGAAGTAGTATTATAATGGTCTTTAAAGGTTGAGTCTTTTCAAAGAACTATTTTAAGCATTTTAAATTTTTGTTAGGTTTATTTGTTTTTCCATAGAACTGCATATTGTGCTGTCGTTTGGACATTTTTAAACGCCATTTTCTCCAAAATCAAAAAGTTAGGTTATGGCTAGATCTGGTTAGGATATATTAAAGGTTTTATATCAGGAATTACCTGTAAAATTTAAATGCTTAAAAATATACAGGGTGTTAAAATATCAAAATTTATATTACTTTCGGTTAAACGGAAGTAATACACAGATGCTATTATATCTAGAATTGGCATCCGGCGATACAATACACCGTCCCCAAATTTGAAAACCCTACGGTTGCACTGAAAAAATAAATTGCTGGATAGAAATTTCGTTGTCGCTCGTATATTAAATAAAACACCTGTGAGAAACACTCGGTATGTAATATTTCCTGCTTCAATAATTAAATTTTGTTACTTAATCTTTCATCTCATTTTACTGTTGGGAAACAAATTTAAATACATACGTAGAACAGGTGCTTCTATTAAGTATACCTTAATTGCGATAATTTGTTATCAATATTATCAACAAAGCAATTTTAATAGTTTTTTTATATAAAGAAAATTTTCCCTATTGTAATTCAGTTTGGTCATCATGACGGTGTCAACTCTTTTTGTGCGTGTCTCTTACTATCCATCGCACATGGAGCCAAAATTTTGGGAATTTTTATGACTCCAAGTTACAGTCACCAGATAGTTTTCCAACCAATATGGAAGGAACTTTCTCTGAGAGGGCACCAGGTAACAGTTTACACACCAAACCCATTAAACGATCCATCTTTAACCAATTTAACTGAATATGACATGGGATTTAGTTACGGATCCATTAAGGCCTTGGATAAAGCTGGAGAAAGCCTTGACAAATTTTTTACAATTCTTGAACAAACAGCTGACGATTGGCTAAGTCATCCGTACATGAAGGACCTCATCAAAAATGTTAATAATGAAACTTACGACTTGTTGTTGGTGGAGTATTTCTGGCAACCATTTTATGCTTTTAAGGATATATACAAGGTTCCTATGGTTGGAATAACATCGCTACCTCTTACCTTACGAGGATCGGATGCTCTGGGTCTGGATAAACATCCAGTTTTGGATCCCGATATACTGTTGCAGTTTTCCAAGGCAGAGACCTTGCAACAAAGAGTTTTTAGTTGGGTTGCTAAATGGTTATACCGACTTGCTTTTGCTGCGAAACTGTCTTCTCGACTTGATGCCCAAGTTCGAAGACATTTTGGAAATGGATTTAAAAGTGCAATGGAACTAACTAGTGATGCAAGTCTTGTACTGGGAAACTATAATTTCGCAATACAAAATATTAAGCCCATGGTACCTAGTTATATACCCATAAGTGGAATTCATATTCAACCTCAAAAACCACTACCAACGGTAAGTTGAATTTAGTCCGTATCTGCATATGTTTTTTTTTAATAGACAAACAGTCTTTATAGTTTCGGTAATAAGGGTTTTTAAAAGAAATTGTTGGTACATACTTTGTGTTTTTGGGTAAAATGTTATATAAATCAAATCTAAAAAGAGGTAACCTCCAAATAGGTCGCACTATATTCATCCAGTGCTTAAACCTAAAATTAACAACTCTAAGATAGGTAATAAGAGAACAATAGCATTTGTTGAGTGTACAAGTAAAAAATAAATACGCCCCTCGTAACGGAAGTTACAGACCGGTTTTAAACGTTTTTTGCAACATTTTTTTTGGCTTTTGAACGGTGGTTATACTCGTTTCC
Source organism: Listronotus bonariensis (assembly GCA_014170235.1). Classification (NCBI taxonomy): domain Eukaryota; kingdom Metazoa; phylum Arthropoda; class Insecta; order Coleoptera; family Curculionidae; genus Listronotus; species Listronotus bonariensis. The sequence continues at coordinate 44,061 of JACEGR010003450.1, forward strand.
CGTCAACGTTATAAATTTGAACTGGATTAAAACTGTATTTTTCTAGCATGGACCTGTGGTTTAAAAAAATGTGGCTTTGGGGCGCTAAAATAAAAACTTAGAATTTTTCTTTATAAAACTTGGGATCCAGTCATTACCCGTCCTCTACATGTTTCCAGGATTATGGTTAAATAAATTAGAAAACATCTTTTAACATCGTAATTTGATCGGTTAAAGTACACATAGTTAGCTTTTACTGATTTTAGGTATTCTTTTTTTTTTATTTAATAAAGATTTACTAAATATTATTTAATTAGCCTTATTTTTAAAGTACCACAAAAATATTGTGCGTTATAACTAGACGAATCTAAATTATATCCTTGAGTGTTTTTGTAAAGGGTATACTTACAGATTAGAAGAAGAATGCGTATTGTTATATATTTTAATTATTCTAATTCGAACAAAGTTTAATAATACAGTAAAACAATAATTGCGTCTGCACAGAAGTTTAAATTTTAAATGAATTTTTAATTTCTTTTAAACAAAATACAAAAACTTTTATTATATGAACCTAATAATAATTCTAAAAAAATTAAACCTAATTTCTCTTACAGTTTTCATTTAGTCTCGTATAAATAAATATACATTGCATTTCTTTAATGTCCCTCCCTCTCCCTTTTATTTTTTGAACTGATCAATTTAAAAAAGTAAATCCTTGGGTTATCAAATATGTAAATGCATAAATACCATATTTAAGATTGAAATTGACAGATAAAAAATTAAAAATAGCGGCTGGGCGCCAAATTAAAAAAAAATAAATAGAAAGGGGGATCTTGCGGCACCTCATTTTAAAACTCTTCACTTTATACTTTTAAACCCTAGAATAAAAAGTCAATACATTTACCCAATATAATCTAATATATCTAATGTGTTGTTTTCTTTAAGCTCTTTTAAATATCTTTTAAATGGTGATACTGGTGATTATATACAGGAAAGTTAAAAAAGTATATATTTACATTAAAGAAATGCCCTGTATATTCAGGGTGTAAGGAAATGTTGTTAAACAAATTATGGGTGGATACTGGTACTAAATATATAGATAAAAATCGTATAAACATGGGTCCAAAAATGCATCGTTTTAAAGATAAAGGGTGTTAAATTCCTTTTAAATACTTTTTTGGTAATATCATTGGGATCTCTCGATTTTATTAAAAATCGGCATTATTTTTGTGGCTTTTAAAGGAAAATTCAGATATAATTTTAATAAATGTATCTAATTCAGTGACGTATTAAGTAGTATCGACAGGAATATTTTTGACAAAAAAATTCACGCCAATGAAATAAAAATATTTTATTTAAATAAAGGAAAAAACAAATATCTATATTTTTTTAATCTATAAACTTATTACGTACTTTGTTTACTTTTTAAAGAAATTAAATAAAATTTACTTTTATTGCATGTCCCTGGTCAACCTAAATATGGGCACAGTTTTAAAAACAAATTAGTTAAAGTCGTTAGCCTTAATTTTAATTGTATTTAATTTAGTGTTTGTGGTTATTGTTATATACCTATTAAGAAAAAAAAGGTTTAAAATTTAAAAAAAAACCTTTTTTCTGTTCCTTGTGTAGTCCAGGAGTATGCAATTAGGTAGATTTTATTTTTTTTTAAACAAACAAGATTGAAGAAAAAAATTGTCATGACGCAAATAATCAATTTTTTAAATACGCTTACTGTTGTTTTTTGGCTCAAATAATTCGTAGTAGTTATGACATTTTGAACATAGGCAAAGTAATGCAGGTGACTTTCTCTACACAGACCTTTTAGAGACACTCTGTATAAATGAAATAAAAAAAAGAAATGTTCTTACCCAATAACTTCACCAAAAATACTTGCTATACTTGTTTATTTTTATATATAAATATACAGAAATTAAGAATATATATATATATATATATATATATATATATATATATATATATATATATATATATATATATATATATATATATATATATATATATATATATATATATATATATAAAAACCTTTATTATTAATTTTAATTTCAGAATCTTGCACGATTACTGGACAATTCTAAAAACGACGTAATTTACTTTAGCCTTGGAACAAACGTTAGAACGTCTCAAATATCTCAGAAAGCTCTTGGACGTATTATCAGTAGTTTGGGCAACTTACCATATACAATTCTTTGGAAATTTGATACTGAAAATCTTCCTCAAAATTTACCCAAAAACTTTGTTGTTCAAAAATGGTTCCCTCAACAGGACATCTTGGGTCATCCAAAAGTAAAATTATTTATTACTCAAGGAGGTAAGTTAACATGGCAGGTGTCTTTTAACTGCAAAGCGCTTAATTGTAATTGTTATGGCATATTATCCTCTTTGTTAAAAAAAAAATCTACTTAATCATTTTATAAAACCAGCAAATTACTTATAGTAGGGGAGCCCACGATGCTAAATGGGGATTTACTTGAGCATCATAGAGACCTACTGACTGGCAAAGCTTGGCTAATAATAAGAAAAATGTTATATATTGTATACCTTTTCGTAAGAGGATTTTTAATTTAATGTATTCATTATAAACACACGTGACAAACTTGCATTTTTGCATTGATCGTTTATACCTTCATTATTTTTGTACAATTTGTATATTTATTTGAATCGATATCATTAATAATCAATAATTTTACCACATTTTATTAATTTTCTAAAAAAATAATATTTTATTAAATACAAAATGTTGGTATGTCTGGATTTAAAAATGCGATTTTATAAACAACAGGTCCATGATATCGATTTAAATAAAGTATACCTTTTTTTCTACAAAAATGGTGGGGAATCAAACGGTCAAAACAAAATGTCAAATTTGCCAACTGTGTTAAAAATGCATGTATAAATAGAAAATCCCCGACTTAGCCATTTACCTATAAAAGCATTAGTATAAGCTCATTGGTACTGTAGCAACAGTTTCAAATTTGTAATTGAAATAGGTTTTTATATTCTATATTTGAAGGTCAATATCTCCCTAACAAAGTGCGATAAAACTTTGAAACTTTGCACACAGTATCAAGGACCGATGACAATGCAATAATTTAAAAACAGTATCCCGTTATCCTGATTAGGACCGCCAGATAAATAAATTCCTTTACAGATCCTCTGTGTCTCTTGACAAATGGCGAAGGAATTTTTTAGTGAATAAACTGGAGCATTTATTTTTAAAAACTAATTGATATATCGAACTAAAAAATGAAAAATAAATAATAGTTTAAAAAACTAAAAAAACACGCTTTTATATGCAAACCGAACTAAAAATTAGAAAATAATTTTTCATTACAAAGAGTTTGTCACTTCAGAATAAAAGCGTGGGGTGCTTAATATATTAAATGTTATAATTATTCTTATTTGCAAATATCTATGAGGGAAAAGTTATGGAAAAAATAGTAAAATGCACCCCACGCTTTTACTCTGAAGTGACAAACTCTTTGTAATGAAAATTATTTTCTAATTTTTAGTTCGGTTGCATATAAAAGCGTGTTTTTTTAGTTTTTTTTAAACGATAATAACATTGGATACCATGTATTTTTTTCTACTTTAAATAACTAGGGAGTATTACAAAAGGAAGAAATTGATGTGCTGATTCATGGTATTGGGGAAAATAATTGGGTTAATACGGCTTCCTCTGATATATCCTTTAAACTAAAATATTGATTGTGTTATATTAAATTATTTCATAAAAAACCATTAATTTGAATTAATATACGCTGATTTTCAGCTGTTATAGTGCTTACTTACAGGGATCTTTTAAGCAATTAGTGAGTCACTCTTTATCCATTTTTAATAACTAACTTAAGATCATAAATACGATTTTGCAAAGTTTAGCTACTCTGTATTGGCTATAAACAAAAAGACTGTCACATTTCGTGACTAGTTGATTAAAAATTTGTCGTTTCATGGGCTTCATGGTACCTAGATTTAAAATTAAACTTAAAAAAGATTTAGAGGTTGGAGGTCAAAAAGTATCAAATGTAGTGTCATTGTACTCGATTCAAATTGAAAATAGATCGGGTGTTCCATCAAAAAGGTCCTCACTTAAACATACTTGGCTTTTTTAATGTAACTCCAATAAACAGTCTGATAATATAACATAGTAATTTATGTAACAAGCGCATAAAGTGATACTTTTTTTACGAATGGGAAGTTTGACAGTACGAGCCGTTAGGCGAGTGCGGCAATCCCATGAGTAAAAAAGGACACTTTATGCAGTGTGTTACATACTATATTTTTTCCACGCCCGTATAAAAAAATCCAAAATACCATTTTATACATGTTTTAATAATCTAAACTTGTATTTTGCAGCATAGCCATTATATTGCAACAAAAAATCATAGCCACCTTATTTTGTAGGAGACAATTATCCTTTTCATAACTATGCATTTTTAACTTAATTTTAAAAATTGTCATGTACTTACTTTTTGTAGAAATAATACTAAAACAGTATAATTTCCTTTTCTATTTCTTTGTCATCCAAATTCATTAATTCTAACAATTTTTAATAATTTCTATTAAAATTATTTGCAAACTGTCAAATTTTAAAACTAGTGACACATAAACTAAAAGAAATAATGACGAAATCAAAGGTAACTTGACCATTTAGTTCAGTTGATGTCGCGTTTACTGTTACATTGCATAAATTGATATTTAAGTTTATTGTAGTAGGCATTGAAACAAAACACTAATGTAAAGTGGAAAAAAAAGCTTTAAAGTGTTAAAAAAGTTACTTTTTTTACACTTTAGGTGGTCTACTAGAACAGAGTACTTAACCTTGACTTTAACGATTAAACAAACAGCATTTTTTAGCGGTCGTAAAAAAAGTAATTTTCTATACATAAAAACAGTGTGCTATTAGCTATTTTCACCTGTGGTCATAGAAAAAATATTTATTCATAATATTTTACAGGTATCAAAAAACATTAACAGACAGTCTCAAGTGGCATTTGACCAACCATTAAGTCCGCTAGACACAGCGATCTACTGGATTGAATACGTCATTAGGCACGAAGGAGCCCCTCATCTACGCTATGGAGCAGTTGACTTACCATTTTATCAGTATTACCTTCTAGATGTTTACCTTTTCGTAGGTTTTATAGTTGGATTAATATATTACATCCTTAAGCGATTGTCAGCTGTTGTAGTGCTTACCTACAGGGTTCTTAAGCGATTATTATTAGCAAGATTTTTAAAATCGCCGAAGCATCTTCACCTTGAATAACTTTTTGGTGGTTATTGCTTAAAAGTAATTAAAAACACGGTTGTACAAAAGATGAATCCAAATTAAACGTTTGGGTTGAAACAGTTGGTGAATTCCTCTTCTCTCTCTCTCTAGAACCGCCCGAAACCGTTCTTGAACTGTCAAGAGTGTCAAAAGTACAAAAGACTGCAATTAAAAGAAACACTTATAGTGTCGTTCCAGGTGGTTCTAAACCCTAAAAGGAATACATCAAAAATGGAGTAAATATTAATCTAAACGTTTAATCGTATAGTTGATTAAATATTTTGTAAGATCCGTTGTAAATTATTTTTGTAAGCAATTATCTGTGATGTAAAGACTGTTTGAATAAATGTTTTTTTACTGTTAGTGGTTTTTTTAACAAAACGCAAATTATTATACACCTTGAGCAAAGGGAGAAGTATATTGGCCCGGAAAGCAACAACAAGGGGTACCGATGCACAATTCGTTAAAAGATACAGTATAGGTACAATGTAGGTACCAAAAAGTTAAGTAATATATATTTTTTATTTTAAATTAAACAATATCTTATGGCTTTATTTTTAAAACTGGAGAAAAAAATCTGTTTTACAGGGTGTGTTTAAAATTTTAAAATTGGGTTTTAAATTGAAATATAGCCTTGGCCCTAATTTTGAAGGCTGCCCTGTAGTAATACCTTTGTTAAAATACTATATTTGATATAAAATAGTTTTTTTCCCAGTAAACAGATGAATACAGGCTTGCACAAAATTGGGAAGATATCCCTTAAAAAATAATTAAAAAAAAATCGGTAAATAGACGTCTAAAACAAGTTTACTTAAATATCATAAAAATCCTTTAAAGTTTATTGTACATTTATTTTTCCATTGCTTTAGTTTCCAGGAAAAGTTGAAATTTAAGTTAATTTTTTTTTAATTCAGTGAATTTTTTGTTATAGTAAAAGTCAATAAATAAAATCGTCTAAAGATATACAGAAAATGAAATTTTAGTAATTAAGACAACCGGTTATAATTATTTTTTTATTTACCTTTAATTATTTTTGTAAGCAATTATCTGTAATGCATGTAAAGACTGTTTTAATAAATGTTTTTTTACCGTTAGTACTTGTTTAAAATACCACAAATAGTTAAATTAGTCGACATTTTCTAAAAAAAAATTATTATCATCTCAATTTTAGTATATTAAACAGCATAATTTGATAGTACAGGGTTTTCGTTTATATTTGGCCACCTTTTCTTTATTATAACCAAGAGAGATAGAAAATTCTGTATAAAAGTTTATAATATATTTTTTTACCTTTTAAGCATAAAAAAGAATGAAATAAAAATCAAAAATTAAAAAAAATGAAAAGGTAAGGTTTTTAAATAAGACACCTTTATATTATGTCACCATTAAAAAGGTATTTTAAAAAGCTTTACAAAATACTGCATTTAACTAAATACATCTTAAATAGTTTTGGAAATATAGCGATTTAAATCGGGATAAAATTTCCATCACATCTAAAGTCTTATACTAGTGCCGTAGATAGATATAATAGAAATTATATTTACTATTTTTTAGATTTAAGTGGTCATATTTCGAAAACTATTAAAGATAGATATATCAAATATTGTATTTTTGTAAATATTTTAAAAAAACCTTGTTATTGGTGACAATATACAGGGTGTTCCATTTAAAAAATGTAGGCACTTTATTTTGTTTTTTAAGTTGTTGATGTTTATTTGTTTCTTTTTTCTGCTCAAAAGATAATAAATAAAAAAATGTGTGACACTTTTGTTGGGGTGGTTAGTTCTGGTTAGTTCTGGTAAGTTCCTTCTTGGCTAAAGTTAAAAGTGGGTGGCAAAATATAAATGAAAACTGTACAAAAAAGGTTCGGTTTTTAAACGATAAGGTCAGGGGCGCAATGAGGGGTAAACTGGAAGGGCGTGTAGCCCCAAAAATTAAAGTGTATTTAAAATATGTAAGTGATTTTTGGCATACACAGGGTATACGGTGGGTCAACGACAATATAAAGGGGCTGATAGAGCAACCCATAAGCATTCAGAAAAATATAAACTGACCTCGGTAAAAAAATCGTTGGTTATGAAGATATTGGCAGTTAAAAAAGTCAAGATCGTCCCCTTAAATTAGATTTTAAATTGTAATACCTTAAAAAAGTTTATATTTTTAAATGTTGATTTCAGCATTGCAGCACTGTATAGCCATTTAATTGAAAATTTAAAAGAAAATCAAAATATCTGCAACGAAATTACAATCAGCTAAATAGTTTGCCAATATTTTGGCTGCATTATATGCTCTTCAATGTGTCCAAATGGCAGATTTGGTAAAATACTACCGAACTTGTTCAAATTTAGGTACCTGTCTTACCTGAGTAACGTCATAGATACCCTCGCTCGGCCTATCCCAAGCAGCAAGCTGGCGTCATTATGACGTCATTTTTAAGTCATTTTTGGTCATAGGACGTCATCAGACCAAAATTATGACGGTATTTTAATGACGTGCTTTTGACGTCGTTGAAGTGACGTCTTTTCGACGTCATTTTTTTGTCATACTAGCTTATAAAAATCTAATGACGTCATGTTTAGAAAGCCCGCCAGAAAAATTTTGTGACTTTATTTGATTCGTGTCAAAATCCAACCGAAATATCATATGACAGAAAAATAAAACTAATAATTTTACAAAATTGAAATAGGAAAAAACTCTACCGATAGATAGCGTAAGGAAAAATAAACTACTACGTTTATTCAACATCTTCGCTTTTTATCGCATACACCGTATCGATGAGACCAAAATAGTTCGAGACCGGTGCGGTTGGTGATTTTAATCAGCTTTGAAAGAAATATCTTTGGCTATTGTAAAAATCTGCATCTCCAGGTTGGACAGTGTCCCGAAAGATGCGACCTTGCAGAGCAAGGAAACTGCAAGCAGTAAAGAGTTTTTTCCTATTTGAATTTTCAAATAAAATATCGTATCATTTTAACTTAAAAAAGTATATGCGTCAATTTTTCGTCATCTTAAGACGTCATTATGACGTCTTTTGTCTGTGCCTTAGGGAGGTCAATTTAACGTCATTTTGTCGTCATCTTATGACGTCTTTGATAACCAAATGTGACCAAAAATGATTAAAAGAGACGTCAATAAAACGTCAGCTTGCTTCTTTGGAGCGAAGCGCTATTTCATGTATGGTAGGTAAAGGAGAGTTATTGAGAAAAATATGAGCTTTGGTAAAATACAAACGGTCAGGTCGGCCACTCACTGGCTCTTATACACTTATAAGTAGATTCTATTTTTTAAGAGGTGGAGAACGACCCTTCCCATTTAATTTTTTTAACATGGGGGTCAAATATAACAGTAATAATTTAGGCCAAAGCTAGTTAAATAAATATTATTATAAAAAGCCACAATTCAAGGTAATACCAGTGTTCTATTTTTATTTTGTTATTTAATTCAAGATTTTTAAATTTCACTATTAAAAATTACTTTTTGACATTGATAAAAAACTATAATAGAAATACATTAGATTTAATTTAATCTTTCCTATAAGTGTTATGTTATTTACTTTAAGTACCTTTATAATTCTATTCTTTATCTTAAATATTTAAAAAACAATTGTTTTTTAAGATAATACACACTTTAGTTTCTACGAAGGTAAGTTTATAATTACGTTTAAATGAAACAGCTATGTCATAAGAAGATCCAGGTGCATGCTTCAATGGCATGTTAGTACCTTATTGAGAATTCTACTTAAGATTGTATATCAATTTTTTTAAAGCGAATAAAAAAATAACTATTAAATGTATGTCTCTAGGGGCACGTAATAGTACCGACAACACAATTCTGATAAAAAAAAAATTGATCATGTAATTTGTTGGTTAAAAAGAAATCCTATCTAAACCTAAAAATATTAAATGTTTGGTTTTTCAACCTTTGTAAATCAATTTAGGTCATCTAAAGTAAAAACATTTTTTTGGCTCAATAAGGATAAAATGTAAAAAGTTTACGGAAATTATTGTTTTACATAGTTCTTATCTTTTGAAAATCGCATTTACTCTACTGATTTTTAAATTTATTTTTATGTCTTTGTTTTCTATTCAGATAATCCTAAAATAGATTTTTAAAATTTTGTACACATTTTTTTAATCACATTTTATTTTTAAATAAGGTTATAATTTATATATTTTAATATCCTAAAATATATTTGAATATCCATGTAGGGAAGGCAATTTCCATAAGACGAAAACGATGTAAAACAATAATTTAAAGTGGCTTTTAAATTTTAGCCTTTTGAAACCAAATAAAGTTTTAGAAATAAAAAAATACTGACTTTTAATTTAAGGGCAATGATTATAACAATTAATTTAGTTTGGTCTAATCTTTCCACGGGGTTAAAAAAGAAAGCTGTTTTTATTTTTTTATTAGGTAATTCTGCTTTTAAAATATAACATAACTTTTAATTCCTAATATGTTTTTCAAATATTTTTCTCCTAGTTTAAAAATAAGGGTAGTTTTCTCTTATATTATATTCGTTAGTTTGCACCTACCTCGTATACGCTGGAATTTAGGAAAATTCTGATCAATATTTTGTGTGTTTTGGTGTGTGCAGTGACTTTTTTAAGAAATCGTTTTTTTTATCAAAAATTAAAAGTTTTGCATAATATGGTTTGACTTTTATGGCGGACGGATGATGACCTAATGTGTTAAAGCGCTGGGTCGTTAGGCGCACAAATGACGTAACTGGGTTTGAATCCTGGTGCTGACACAGCCTTAGACCTTCAATTTGTTTAGGGGGAGAAGAAACAGTCCTGTGCCGCCTCCTTCGACTATCTGGAGCGGGTTACATGAAGAGCAAAAAAAAGTCCTCATCTTTCAAATTGCGTCCCGCTGCTATCCCCAAATACAAAAATAAACAGAAAAAAAATGTCCCTGACTTAAAAATCGCGCTCTCTTCCCAACACTTGCCGCCCTAGGTATCATAAATCCAAATCGCAAACGCAACGGCTCACCATCCACTGCACGTCGGTCATGCCTTCATTTTGCTATTTTGCCGCCCTTACAAGGTGTCACCCGGGGCAGGCACCCTGTTGCTCTCCCCCTCTCTACATCCGGGGTGTGCAGTCCAAAAACTCATTTATAAGTTTTATCAAAAATTTGTTGGTTAGCCCAGCAACAGACGGCAAAGTGCAAAATGTATTAACGTTAATGACCAGCAAGGGCCAATGCGCCGGAACACACTTTGCCGTGTCCTGCGCAACCGTAGACATGCGGACCCTACCCAGTTGAAAGGGTCGGATGTCCCCCTGAGTGGGGACGCAGTCTTAGGTTGTCGCTCATAGGGCCGTGGTTCGAAACCCACGTTAAGCTGAAGGTCCCACCTGGCTGACATCACCCAGACTTAAAAAGACTGAGCGGCTTTAGTGCATGGGTTATTCAAAAAAATGTCAAATTTTTCCTCTGTATCAAATGTTCTTTATTTGCCCAAATAATATCTGTACTGTGGCCACAGCTTAAAAGTTATAATTTAATTATATATATATATATATATATATATATATATATATATATATATATATATATATATATATATATATATATATATATATATATATATATATATATATATATATATATATATATATATATATATATATATATATATATATATATATATATATATATATATATATATATATATATATATATATATATATATATATATATGTATATACAGGGTGTTTTCTACTTGCGATTAGAAAATTTAAGGGTGCATTCCCAAGCCACTTTTATAAAGAAAAGTTCATAATAATATGGGTGCTCAAATATTTCGTTATCAAGTTACAGGGTGTTAAACTTTTTAAACAACCAAAAAATTTCTTAAATTCTTTTTTTAGTAAAATTTGTTAGACTTAATTATAAACGTTGTTTAATTTAGTATTTGTTTTTGTTATTGTCACATAATTGCTAAAAGAAAGTCACAATCTCACAACACTTAATTTTAAAAGAAAAATGTCCTAATATTTCTTGTATGGTCCAGAAATATGCAGTTTAACCAATTTTGTTTTTTTTTCCAGAAAACTAAGCAAGCTACGTAAAATTATAAAACAAAAACTTGTGCTTTTAGGTGTTTCTATCCGGAAAAATTATAAAAGTTACGAAAAAGTCAATGGCGTATATTGTTTTGACCATAATATTAGCTGAGGTGCGTCCCACGCCGCCACTGGTTTTTACAAATTAAAATAAGGAATTAAAATATGGTTGGGGTTAAATTAACCTCTTATTACAACAAATATCACAGCCAAATTTTAGTAAACTTAAATAAGGGATATTTAAGATATTATCAAAAACCCGAAGTTTAACACCCTGTATCTTAGAAATAAAGCATTTTTTTATCAATGTTTATAAAAAAAAATTTTTCATAAAATTGGCTTAGAAATACGCCCTAACATTTTCTTATTACAATAATTACGAATACACCCTGTATAAAAAAATAAAATAAAGCACTAGTAATTTATTCTAAGGACGCATATGACTAATCTTATTATTTCAACATGAATTACGCGAAGGCTGATACGTTTTGTTAATTGTTAAAGTGATCATCCTTTTTCTGAGAGTAAGTAATCCTGATTTATGTGCTTACACAGTCGAAAATTTGTGCCCCTTGTACTTCGTGCTTAAGAACCATTAATAAATCAGCACTGGGGATGTTCGATTCAACCCCTGTTCTAGCAATTGCATTTGCCACGCTTAAATGATTTTACTTCAGTAGCGTTCCCGTTATATAAATTAATATTGCAATGTGAAGTTTTTAAAATCAAGTTAAAAATATTTTCAGGGGTTTTAAAGATTCATTTTCTTTAAACATGTGCCCCAAAATGCATGTCTCCTCTTGTAAATTGTACAAAAATTCGGTTATTTTTAACTGTGGCTACACTTATTGCATCCAATCTCAAAAAAATTGCATACCCCTTTTATAGTAGAGGAGCCCACGATGTTAAATGGGGATTTACTCGAGCATCATAGAGACCTATTGAACTGTAAAGCTTGGATGATAGGAAGGAAAAAAATATATAATGTATACATTTTTATTCGGTGGGGAAGGTGGCTATAACTTTTTAAATGTGTCAAAAAATACTGTTATTATTTCGGTTTGTGGAAATCGTTTGGATCCTTTTGAGTTAAATATTTTTCGTTATTAACATTTTCTTTAATATAAAAAAATAGTCATGCTCAAGAACGTTAAAATAGGGTTCACAACTTTGTAGCCCTCTGCTTTTTGTTCGTCACTCCAATTATCAGATTAGTGGAATATACACTGTTTATCCGATAATTAAGGTAATTAACTTTCCCTTATCTTTATCTGACGAGCTCGAAAATTTTGATGGATATATTCTTGCTTTTTACGATCGGTCACCTGTATAGGGGAATCACATTAGGGAGGTACTCATTTGGGTACAAGGTATCCTCCGGTATAATTAATCTGTAGCAAGCTGTAGTAAATTCTCAAATCTCACTCTTGGGCTTCCCTACCATTTCTTTGGGCATTATCCATTGCTTGTTATAAACAAAGGTCAAAAGCCAAATTTTGCGGCAATTTAGAAGGGTAAATACTAATACACCAACCAAATATAATGTGTACTCTACTCTTTTTTAAATTTATGTCTATCAGAAGGTCAGTTACAAAAAAATTTTAAGTAGGTACAGTTTCGTGTGGCAATAAATGGTTTTTAAGAAAATCGTAACACAAAACATAAACATATTTTGTAGGCTGTCACTGCTTTGCAGATATTGAGGAGAGTCGCAATAAAGGCTTAATTCAAGGGGCGCACAGCCGCCACCCTGAAATTTTCAACTGATCAATTTTACTTTAAAATATAGTGTTATTTATACATCAATTTTATTTTATAAAGTTTTAGTTTTATAATTGGTTCGTTCAAAAAATTAAAGGGAAGGAACATTTAAAAAATGCACTATATAAATTAATTATCGTTGGCGTCGTCCCACTTTAGTCGTCTCACAAAAATTTTCTTTTTCGTGGGTTTCACCAGCTTTTATAAGGTTTTCTTTGCATGAAATACACTGGTAGTTTAAAAGACCTTAAACTGTTATTTATACTTTTTCACTTGGAACAAAAAAATCATTTATAGTCAAGATTACTACGCAAATTAGTAATTTTTAAACCTTACGATAGCTTTAGCTGATCTACCATGTTTTGAATTAAAATTGTACGATATTTTTTGCAGATCTAACTGACGTTCTATATTCCTAGTCAGGTAATAAAAATATTTTAGTTATACGGGGTTCTCCATAATAGGCTCCTCATTTTAATATTTAAATTAATTTTGTTTTAGTTTATCAAACAATTTTTTTATTATACTAATTTATAGATAACTAAATGGGATTTATAATAGCTTATAAATATTTGGCTAATTTATTTTACATTTTAAAAATCACGTGTTCTAAATGACCTCCACCAACTTTAGCACATTTTTCAATATTATATAAAAAGTGGTTCATTAACGGCATCCGATTTTTTCTAGCGGGGATATTTAAGAGCCAAAGTGTTTGCGAGTCGTCCAGGTACAATCTAGAAGCTCAAAGTCAAAATTTGTAAAGAAGTTGAAGGAATAAACGAAGGTTTACTACGCCGTGTAATAAACCACTTTTCATCTAATATTAAAAAATGTGTTAAAGTTGGTCATTTAGAAGACGTGATTTTTATAAGTAAGAACTAAATTAGCCAAATAATTATAAGTTATTATAAATCTCGAAGAGTTAGGTGTAATTTAGTATAATAAAAAGTTTGTTTGGGTGGTAAAAGGATTTTAATTCAAATAATTAAATGGGTTATCGGGAACCCTGTATTTGCGGGAATTAATGTTTACTAAAAAAACATTCTTATAAATCACATTTGTTTTAAATAGGTCTTTATTTTAATCAAAAATGTGTTTATAATATAGATAAATGAAACGCCTATGACTAGTGAGTCACATCAAGCCTCGTTCTCAAATGTCCCCTTAGTATTGCGGTTTTAGAGCTTCAGGATACGAGAGTATTTCGGATGGTTGCTCCTTATGACCGGCAATCATAATTACTCATCGTTCTTCTGCCGGGAATTTTTTACAGACAGGGAAAGAGAATGAGGCGCCTAAGGGAGTAGGAATCCATTAGTTTGTATTGTGTTTGAAAAAAGTTTGGATGAGAAAAGCAAAAATAAACGATTTTAGTCTTTTTGTCCTATCCGATTTAAAAAAATGTTGGTACGCACGGTTTATAAGGATCCAAAAATGACTTTAAATACTTTTTTCAACGACCGTTAAAGAAATTGCTGATTTTTTAATCGTTAACATAAAGTTAAAGTATTTTATTCTAGTACACTACCTACATAAAGTGTTTAAAAAGTAACTTTTTTGACTTCAAAGCTGTTTTTACACTTTAAATTAGTGTTTTGTTTCAATGCCTACAACAATAAACTTAAATATCAATTTGTGCAATGTAACAGTAAACGCGACATCAACTGAATCAAACGGTCAAGTTACTTTTGATTTCGTCATTATTTCTTTTAGTTCATGTGTCACTAGTTTTAAAATTTGACAGTTTGCAAATAAATTTGATAAAAATTATTGAAAATTAGGAATAATTATTATTTTGGATGACCAAGAAATTGAAAAGGAATCTAAACTGTTTAAGTATTATTTATACAAAAAGTAAGTACATACAATTTTATAAAATTAAATAATAAATGCATTGTTATAAAGAGGATAATTGTCTTTTAAAAAATAAAAAGGCTTTGATCTTTTTGTTGCAACATAATGACTGTGCTGCAAAAATTAAAAATTAATAAGTTTAGATAAATAAAACATGTAAGGAGGTGATCTGCAAGCCGCAGTTTTTGCATAAGAGATTATTTTAAGAAAAACACCTTTTTGTTGCGCACTTGAATAAAATGTCAAACATTTTTAAAGGGTTGGGATAGAATAAATACAGTTACTTAAGAAAATCCCTAATTTGGCCATGGAACACTATTTAAAATATAATATTCCATACATAACTCGGTTTTGTTGATTTTGTCAAAAACTGCGGTTTGCAGATCACCGCCTCATGTATAAAATGAGTAGGCAAGGAGGCGATTGGGACAGACAACGACGCTATGGCATCGCAACGCTGTCTGGCAATGACGTAACAATAGTCTGGGCCGTCAATCCGACGGTGTCTGGTTCCTGAAATGAAAATAAAATTTTCAAATTATTAAAAAAGTTCTTGGCGGTATGAAGTTTCGAACCCTGGGCCTTGAGGTTACTGGGTAGGCGTGATAGCATCGGACCATCAAGGCATCGTGCTTAAAAATGCAAAGAAGTTGTGGTTATAATATGCTTCCCATGTAGGCAATAGCACGGATGCGTCTTCTTTGGGTCTGCGCATTACAAGGAGTCCAAAATATAATAAGATCGACAAGTCTTCGGGTCCGATTTATTAGACCGGCTGAAGCAATACGTATTTGTATTTTTAAGCTTTGTATATTGTCAATGTGGCTATAGAAATGCATACAACGTTCTCTAGCGACCCCTATGATATAAATGTTTAAGATGACTAGGGTAAGAACTACTATATGAGTGGCGCGGCGACGGCCTTGGCTAGTGTCTGTATTAAATGAAAATCGATATTTCTCTCTTTAGTGTAGTACCAATATGTTTCGACTTTTTAATGCAGCGCTTTTATGCAGTAGTAGTGGTAGGAAAAATCAATACACTTAGTTTTACAAGCTTTTAATTTGATTGAGTATATTTTTAACAAAATTTGCTGCTAAATAATGATATTATGGTACGGATTTTTTTGGTACTTCTCTTAAAGGCGCTTTAATTTAACAGTACAGGTTTTTAAAAGTTCGAACATAAATTAGCCAGGGTTGATATTATAGTATAGTGCTAAGATAATTAAGAGCTTTAGACATGTCACAAAAATTTGATCTGTTTAATTTACATACGTCTGATTTTTTTTCCGGAAAAAACGTCTTTATTGCGTGTGTATTTTGCTGAAGAACAATTGATAGACGGGGATAAATAAAAATATTTTATTGTCTTTCAGTTTTTACACATTCTTGACTCTTAGGTTAATAAAAGTTTTACGTAGTTTTGTAATGCAAGACAATATGCTATGATGGTTTTAAACAAAAAAAATATATTGATTCCAATAGACACACTAAGTTTGGGTAAAATTGTAACGATAAGTTTATGTCGGAGCTTCGAAAACGAATCAAAATGCTTCGGCTGTCGCAAAGTAAAACACAGTATATGAAAATTACAATATTTTGTAGAATAACTGGTTAAATTATTTTTGCTTTTATTAGTGCCTCCTAAACAGCACATCATAACATCTGTTTTAAAGGTGTCATACGATTTAAAGGGGTTTAAGTTAACCTTATTTTAATAGCAAAAGAAATATTTTTATAAGCAAAACACTTAAATGCCTTTTATAAACGGTAACAAACATAATATACTGGGTATTGGCATTTTAATTTTAAACGAAACCATGCATCATATGCTTTGTTTTGCATGTATGTAAAATCGATGTTTTGTACAAAACTTAAAAATTTGCATATTAAATAGACAGAATATACCCTACTATATGCAAATAAGTAAAAATCTAATTTTGACAAAAAAAATGCCTATACTGTGTTTCTCCTTTGGGACAGCCGGATTGTAGTTTTATATTATTATGCAGGTGTTTATAGTTAAGCAACGAGTTAAGACACGCCTGAAATTCGAGCAAAAGATAAAAGCTTGGTTCCTTCTATTTTTCTCCACTTTTATAAGGTGTGGTCGCGATATGTATGTAGAAATTTTAATACGTGAAATAATTATTAAGGCCTCATTGCGGGGACCAAAAAGATAAAACGTCATAATGCATTTTTTCTTGACAAATTATAAGATGAATTGGTTGGTTTATTAAATATTTAACACACACAAGTAAAAAATTTAGTTATTATAGACAAAATTTTGCCAATTTTAGGAAGTAAAGCTATAAAATGCAAATGCTCCCAGGTGATATAGTGTGTATAAAGATAATTTTAAGGTGTGCTTTTTCAGTTTAAAACGAAATTTTACATTTTTCTTTCTTATTATTATGCCCTATTTTTGTATTTTTTTTGATCATTTTATTTAAACTTTTATCATTCCCTTAGTTTTTAAAAACTACCATTATCATCGCTTAAAGTGAAAAATAATTTTACATGCATATTTTTATGGTTTTCAAGTTGTAAACTCAGTAATACGGCCATCAGACTTATACGTCCCCAATATATATTTACGGTCTTAATTTTGAGATATACATGTTTAAGTACAACCAAAATTGCGGATATTATCACTATCAAAAAAAAAAAAAAAATTCCCGCAACCTAACTATTCAAATATTTGTAGTAAAAAAAAATCCTATGTTAGAAGTTATGTGTTTATAAAGAAGACTTTATTCATAAAACATATTATTTTTTTAACTCAGAATATTAAAGTAATTAAAAAATAAAATAAATAAAACTACAAATTTAAAAATACATAAGATATATTTATTAAAATAAAATAACAAAAGATGCATATATTTAAAAATAGGTTTAAAACTATGACAAGCTAAAGATTAACTAATGCTACAAAATGTTTTGAAATTTGTATTTTTAAACACAAATGGCACATGTCTAATCTATTTTATTATCAAACTATATATTATATAAAGGTCAATAAGCTATTAAAAAACAGTAGCTACGGTAACAATTTTTAATAAAAAAATTATTTAATAACAGATAAAGTAAATAACTATTAAGAAAATACCAACAAAGGTTTGACTTCTCTACGTACAGATCTAGCATAAACAAACTTTTTTCTTCTTTTTTTTCTTGAGATACACTTCAATCATAAATAAGAACATATTTAACATTTCATTTTTAAATGAATACATTTTATAAATATGATTTATTTCTAAATATTTTTTTAATTAGAAGAAAAATACACAAAATAGTTTTGGTGAAAGTTCTTATCAGCTATTTATAAACGTATATTTACAGCATATATTTCTAATTTTTTTTTATCTAACCTATATCATTTATACATAAAAACTAATTGCAGACTGGTTCTATTTTACGCTTTTTAAATCCAAATGGGACGGAATCGTGATTGCTTAGAAATAATCGTTTTGTAGAATTTGGTTTATAAATCTTTGTCTCTTCTCTAGTTACCACCTCATGTTTCCCAGTTCTTCTAATATTTTTGGAAATTAATTTAATTGGTTCTTTTTTCTCTTTTAAAACCATTTCTTTAATGGATTCAAAATTGACAAGTTGGCTTGCACTGTAATTCAGACTTATGCCCTTAACTTTACAGACTATCACCTCTTCATTTTTCAATGTGGAATATAATTTATATGCATAATTCTTTGGTCCACCACTCGTAAACTCGGTAATATAACTACCGGTCCCATACGCCTCCAGCTCATCTGTGAGATCTCCAATAAATTCTCCAGTCGAAGGTTCAGATTCCCCCTCCTTGCAAGTAAAAATTACGGAGTCGGTATCGTAATACAAAACTCTGGTGCCTAGTTGCTCAAGATATGCATACAGTTTTAATCTTGCCTGCGATGTAACATAAGCTGCTACAACAACGTTAACAGTGGAAAGCGGATCATAGCTTTCTTCCGTAAACTGATAATTTACTAAAAGGGTGTCTCCGTTAACTGGTAGGGCAGCATTGACCTCCAAACTAGGATTAGTTAACATGGAATAGAACTCTTCGGGAGTATTGATTATTTTACACTTAGACTGGCACTCGCTTTGACCAAATTTACCCCAAAAGCTATTTAACATTAACTTAGACTGAGCTCTTAACCCTGGATTTTTAACAATTTTGTCAAATTCGAGTTTTACACCTTCTTTTTCAAAGAATTCTTCTATGTATTTTTTCTTTTGCTGATGGGTTGTGCAATTAGAAGGCCACCCCGATGCTTCCTGCTTAAATTTAATAAATCTATTCATCATACCCACAAACAAACCGCCTTTCTTTAGCTGTGGGTCGTATTGTTCCACCTCATATTTCCATATTTCTAAGATTTCTAATATTTTATATCCCTTTTCTACAGCTTTTTTCACCTCATCTATCACAAATGTTCCTTCAATAGCTCGCTTCTCCGGATCATGAGCACACTCAAAATAATTCGCAGTTTCACCGCATGTTTTACACAAAACAAACATTAATTTATTGTTCATTTTTAAAGGCAAAACTGGGTGGTACAAGTCCTGTGGCGGTAAAATCTTGCACTTTATTAGACCATCAGTACAATTTAAATTAATTTGTTCACATTCATCACCCACAAAAATTTTTGGGTGTCCAATAGGAAACTTGCCGTACTTGCATACCCAAGGATAGAGGGAGCACACATCCAAATACTTTATTTTTTCATTTTCATCGGTTTTAAAGTAGGTATTACAATTTCCTGTGCGGCCTCCGTAAAACGCGTCCCTCGGATTTAGAGGTGTGTGAAAAAATAGTGGATGACTTTCGGTATAAGCCTGAATTTTAGGAGTTTCTTGCATAAGTCTTCTAAAATGACACTCCCACATTTCATTAACCTCATACCCTAAAGACTTTAATCTCTCTAATTGGGTTATGGTATTTTCATATCTGATATTCAGTGTCTCCATAGGATTATCATGAAGTGGGCTGTCTCTATGATATTTTAAACACTCAAAATGACCATGGAAATAGCAACCTTGAAATAAAAATACTTGATTTGTCTGACTGCAATAGCCATCAACTTTAATGCCATTTAAAATCGCCTCTCTTCCCTTCGCAGCATGTTGAATTTCGATTCCGCGTTGCTGTTCTTCCCAAATTAACCACTTTATTGCAATGCGTGATTGATTATCTCGAAATCTATATCCATTTTTTGGAATTATTCCAATGGTGTCTGGTTTTAGAAAATTTCGTCTGTAAACCTTGTTGCAAGCTGATGCGATGGTAGTAGCCTCAGTAAACGGACACACATTTGTAGTATTTATCATCTGTTCTCTAAATTTCTTACAAGTTTCATAAAGTATTTCTACGTCAGAAATACAGTAATCAACAATATCTCGTTGAAAATTAAACTCGTCGTACTTGTGTTGTTCATACCACTCTAAAAATGCTAGACGATCTTCTAATTTCATACTGTCTGGGGCATAATATTCGATAGAGGGTAAAGGACCAACGTAATTTTCATTTTCTTTTTTATTAAAAAAATGGGGAAAGTATCCTTTCTTAAATTTATCAGCCAATCCAAATGCTTTAGGTAGTTTTGAAAGTGCCATCGGAAAGTAGTTTAAAGAATCAAGAAACTTTATATTTAATATCTGCATTAAAATTAATTTTGTTCCTCTCATGATTACTTCAGGTGTAATGGTAGCCTCTGTAATTAACTTATTTAGGATAAATTGATTATCAAATCCTCCACCGTTGTGACTTAATACTATTACATGTTTAAAAATATTTTTTGGTTTAACAGGTATTCCACAAATCTGTCTATAGGGTTAACTTTTAAGACCTGTTTTACCACTCCGCACTTTTCGCAAAACTGTGTCTCAGTATCGACACAGTTATCGCAAAATTGTTTAAATACACACAAGTTTACTTCGTGTAGCAGGGAGCCATCTTCCATTAATTTTTCTTGTCGAGTTTCTAAGTCAAAAAATATAAACAACGTATTTTCGGACTTCGGTTTTTGTCTATCCACTTTTATATAGCAAAGATGACCCTGTGGCTGATGTTTATTACACACTTTGCAAAAAATTTCTCCACATGTGTGCTCCCTACTGTCTTTAATAAGGCACAGGCATAAATGGCATAGTCTCAATCGTTCGCAAACAGAGCTGTTTTTGTCATACGACGCCAGTTTTTTATGGCTTGTGTAACAGCGTTCACTTTTAAACGAGCGAAGACAGTCTTGACATTTAATTTTTGCTTCCCACTGACAAGCAGGAGCTCGCAGACAAGCATGGCATGTTCTTCCACATCGATGTTTATTTTTGGATTCATATGATACGTGGCAATCCTTACAGTAATATGAGCAGCAAAAGGCTGCAGTTAATGATGTGATAACATTATAGTGCCCTTCGTGATATAAAAGATTTAGATGTATTCCATTATTACTACCTTCAAAAAGAACATCCCGACCTCTACTTCCATACCGATACACTGTAATTTTAAATTTGTCAGCAAGATGTTCTTGAAATTTTTGAAGCTCCGGGATACCGGAACCCTCCTCTGGGATTATCGCATTTGCCTCTCGTATCAAATTTAACGCTCTTTCTCTCTGAACTTTACCAATATCTCTACGTACTTTGCTGTAATCAGGACTCTCTGTTGCATGAGCTATAGATACTGTCAAGGCCCTAGGTAAGCATAGATTATCGTTATTATTTATTTGAACGATGCCTCTACGTCGCGCTGATTCTACGGCAAACGACTTGTCTCCTCGTTTTCTACTCCCACTTCCTATAGGCATCTGAACGGTAGTAACTCCTAAGCAAAAAGTGTCAGTGTTAAATCCGGTGGAATTTGACTGATAGATCCCCTGAATCATATTCCAGATATCTTCTATAACTATCTCCCTCATTTCTTTGAACGGAATCCAACCTTCTCCTCTTGAAAAATCTTTGGAACAAAATCTAAGTCCAACCTTATCATGGGCACTTAGGTTCTTGGTACTAAATTCTATAATGTCCAATAAAGTATCTTTTATCCACGAAACAGGCTCTGTATTCTTAGGAATATCCCTAATTTTAAAATTGATCGTACGGCCACTCAATCTGTAACGTCTGACATGTGTTACGTTGTCCTTGATTATAATAAACTTATTCATTTCGGCAGACTGGTAATCCACAATATATAATAAAAATATCGGAAACTAAAACAAGATAATCTGCAACTCTGTTCGCCAAATCGTTTATTTTTAAATCAATAATTTTCTCAATTTTATGACGTAGCTTCTAGATACAACCCAATAAATCTCGTCACTCAAGTAATAACCTTGAATCACTTTTCTTTACTTCGCTTTATAATTACGCGATCTTGATTCTTATTACTTTTTTCACCAAATTAAAGGACTTTAGTCTGAAACAACAGAAAAAAAGTTTATTATTTTATAAAGAAAATATAGATACTAATCGGTAAGATATAAAAACATTCTTTTTGCAGAACTCGTTTATTTATTAGTATTATTGAGGTATTTAAAAATTATTAACGCATGAGTGTATAGTCACATGACTAGATTGAAAATAGTTCATTATATAATTGGAAAAAAAAGAAAAAACACAATAAAAGAAAAAAATAAACAATTAATAAATGATTTTGGTATGGATATTTGGAAATAAACAAAAGCTAATTATATTTATAACCCTGTAATTTAAATCGAATGCATAAAAATTGGCAAGTTGTTTGCCTAAAGCAAAATATATACTAGAAAAATCGAGAGAAATTTAAAATTTTTGTATTTAACGTAGGGAATTAACTATAAATTATTTGCTCTTTTAATTCTCTCGTATATTAAACAGCTAAAAATTTCCTTTTTTATAAAATATTTAGGATAAGCAAGACCATTTTTGTATATTGACTTCGGTTAAAAATTTCATGAGAGATACTATAAATTTATTTGTTTATGTTTATGCAAATCTTAACCACGTACCCATTTAAAGACAAAAACAAACTAATTGGGTCAGCACTGTGCGAAAATGTACTTTCACTTAATCACCTTGTGCACACTTTTGTCAATGATATGATAAAATTTTTGCTATCTTATTTATAATATATGTATTTCTGGCGATACAAAATGTATGAAGGCGACATCTAGAAGCGATAGTTTATATTACCTTATTACGATATAAAAAAGCGTGCAAGCCAACAAACACTATACATGTTTATACATTTTTTAAAAATGTTGTTTTCTAGAAACCCTTTAATACATTTATTTATATATTTATGTAAAACATAAAAACTATCTTAAGCTGCAGCTGGTTTTTAAAAATATTTGAAGGAACTAGCTGATTTATTAGATAAAACTCCATTTCGCTGTAAACAATTAAATTATTGTGTTATTAATTAAACCCATGTATTAGGTTACACTTTGTTAAATATACACACTTTTAAACCAATTATGTTTTTCTTAATTTGTTAACTAATTTAGAAAATAAACTTATCAAAATATCTTTAAAAACAAAAAAAACACCAGTTTTGTGCTGGTTTTAAAAAAAAGACACATGATTAGCAATAGTCGTAAAACAAAATTGGTAAAAACGCTAAATGCTAGCCGCAAAAAAATCGTATCATAAAATAAAAATTTACACTTAAGAAAGTACCTACATAAAACCCTTTTGACATATATTTTAATTTTGAATAATTTACATATCCCCACAATAACACTAAAACTATTAATATAATATATAACAATTTTATATTTATATTTTTTAACATATACAGCAATTTTTACAAATTTTGCAACACGTGTAGTGATTTTCAGCCATTTTTAGGGTTTTTTAGTAAGCATGTCTTCTTATTTTATATTCGTTTCCAAATTTTAGAGGTTAGTGGTACTTCTTAAAATTTTACAACAATGTTTACGAATTTTAATAGAGTATGTATTGATTTTAATTTTGCGGGAAACATAGTGTTTTTCAGCAATTTTGCGGGAAACATAGTGCTTTTCAGCAAATTTACAAATTTTGCTAGCAACATGTATTAAAATATGTTTTTTTTGTCCAGACCTTTTTTTTAATATTTATTGTATTCGTATCCTTTTTAAATTGTCTACTTGGTAGTTGTTAACTTTGAAGCAACTTATCGCCAAAATAAACTTAACTCCAAATTTCGGAAGTGCGTGGTGTTTTTTAACATTTTTCAGCATTTTTTTTTACGAATTATTTTATATATTTGTTTTGTCGCATGTATACTCATTTTAATTTAGTAGCAGGCCTAGTGCTTTTCTGCATTTTTTCTTTTTTTTAGTTGCATATGTTTTTATTTTTGAGAGAACAACTGTAAGCACAAATGCACATATCAGAACGTGCCAAACGTTTGTTGTTGTTCATAATGTCAATTCGATATTTTTGTCTGGTTCGAGACCGCTTTTTAGATATTTCATTAATTCCAAAGGTGATTTTCAAAGTCGCCAAAGGTTTCGTACTAAGTTACATGTTATGCAAGTTTCCTATATGCTACCCAGTGTGCCCCGATTCCCTGTATATTATCCAAATTAACAATTCATTTTCGATTCGTATCGTCTAGGCCCTCGTAACGGTAGAAAATCAATCATAAATACATTTCTAAAATCTGGTATTCTAATTTGGGTAACATAATGCTCTAAATCTATAATGGATTATTTTCACTATGACCAAGAGCTCTGCATAAACCACAATCGCAGTACATAACGTTTGGGTAGATATATCAACCCTCCCACCGTTTTTTAATTATCTAGCGTATAGGGCTACCGTCTAATATAAGATGGCTTTTTCCCGTAACTCATCATTATTTATTTCGCAGCCTACGAGCGACGAGCCCTCGATATAGTTAGTAAACGTGTTAAGACGTGTTGTAAGGTGAGTTTTTAGTTTTCCCAATTTTATTTTTAAAAAGTTAGGTAGTACTTAATTTGATTGTTATATATTATATTAATAGTTTTAGTGTTATTGTGGGGATATGTAAATT
The DNA here is from genome assembly GCA_014170235.1 of Listronotus bonariensis. Classification (NCBI taxonomy): domain Eukaryota; kingdom Metazoa; phylum Arthropoda; class Insecta; order Coleoptera; family Curculionidae; genus Listronotus; species Listronotus bonariensis. The sequence goes on from JACEGR010003450.1 coordinate 69,033, forward strand.
ATTCAAAATTAAAATATATGTCAAAAGGGTTTTATGTAGGTACTTTCTTAAGTGTAAATTTTTATTTTATGATACGATTTTTTTTTTGCGGCTAGCATTTAGCGTTTTTACCAATTTTGTTTTACGACTATTGCTAATCATGTGTCTTTTTTTTAAAACCAGCACAAAACTGGTGTTTTTTTTTGTTTTTAAAGATATTTTGATAAGTTTATTTTCTAAATTAGTTAACAAATTAAGAAAAACATAATTGGTTTAAAAGTGTGTATATTTAACAAAGTGTAACCTAATACATGGGTTTAATTAATAACACAATAATTTAATTGTTTACAGCGAAATGGAGTTTTATCTAATAAATCAGCTAGTTCCTTCAAATATTTTTAAAAACCAGCTGCAGCTTAAGATAGTTTTTTATGTTTTACATAAATATATAAATAAATGTATTAAAGGGTTTCTAGAAAACAACATTTTTAAAAAATGTATAAACATGTATAGTGTTTGTTGGCTTGCACGCTTTTTTATATCGTAATAAGGTAATATAAACTATCGCTTCTAGATGTCGCCTTCATACATTTTGTATCGCCAGAAATACATATATTATAAATAAGATAGCAAAAATTTTATCATATCATTGACAAAAGTGTGCACAAGGTGATTAAGTGAAAGTACATTTTCGCACAGTGCTGACCCAATTAGTTTGTTTTTGTCTTTAAATGGGTACGTGGTTAAGATTTGCATAAACATAAACAAATAAATTTATAGTATCTCTCATGAAATTTTTAACCGAAGTCAATATACAAAAATGGTCTTGCTTATCCTAAATATTTTATAAAAAAGGAAATTTTTAGCTGTTTAATATACGAGAGAATTAAAAGAGCAAATAATTTATAGTTAATTCCCTACGTTAAATACAAAAATTTTAAATTTCTCTCGATTTTTCTAGTATATATTTTGCTTTAGGCAAACAACTTGCCAATTTTTATGCATTCGATTTAAATTACAGGGTTATAAATATAATTAGCTTTTGTTTATTTCCAAATATCCATACCAAAATCATTTATTAATTGTTTATTTTTTTTCTTTTATTGTGTTTTTTCTTTTTTTTCCAATTATATAATGAACTATTTTCAATCTAGTCATGTGACTATACACTCATGCGTTAATAATTTTTTAAATACCTCAATAATACTAATAAATAAACGAGTTCTGCAAAAAGAATGTTTTTATATCTTACCGATTAGTATCTATATTTTCTTTATAAAATAATAAACTTTTTTTTCTGTTGTTTCAGACTAAAGTCCTTTAATTTGGTGAAAAAAGTAATAAGAATCAAGATCGCGTAATTATAAAGCGAAGTAAAGAAAAGTGATTCAAGGTTATTACTTGAGTGACGAGATTTATTGGGTTGTATCTAGAAGCTACGTCATAAAATTGAGAAAATTATTGATTTAAAAATAAACGATTTGGCGAACAGAGTTGCAGATTATCTTGTTTTAGTTTCCGATATTTTTATTATATATTGTGGATTACCAGTCTGCCGAAATGAATAAGTTTATTATAATCAAGGACAACGTAACACATGTCAGACGTTACAGATTGAGTGGCCGTACGATCAATTTTAAAATTAGGGATATTCCTAAGAATACAGAGCCTGTTTCGTGGATAAAAGATACTTTATTGGACATTATAGAATTTAGTACCAAGAACCTAAGTGCCCATGATAAGGTTGGACTTAGATTTTGTTCCAAAGATTTTTCAAGAGGAGAAGGTTGGATTCCGTTCAAAGAAATGAGGGAGATAGTTATAGAAGATATCTGGAATATGATTCAGGGGATCTATCAGTCAAATTCCACCGGATTTAACACTGACACTTTTTGCTTAGGAGTTACTACCGTTCAGATGCCTATAGGAAGTGGGAGTAGAAAACGAGGAGACAAGTCGTTTGCCGTAGAATCAGCGCGACGTAGAGGCATCGTTCAAATAAATAATAACGATAATCTATGCTTACCTAGGGCCTTGACAGTATCTATAGCTCATGCAACAGAGAGTCCTGATTACAGCAAAGTACGTAGAGATATTGGTAAAGTTCAGAGAGAAAGAGCGTTAAATTTGATACGAGAGGCAAATGCGATAATCCCAGAGGAGGGTTCCGGTATCCCGGAGCTTCAAAAATTTCAAGAACATCTTGCTGACAAATTTAAAATTACAGTGTATCGGTATGGAAGTAGAGGTCGGGATGTTCTTTTTGAAGGTAGTAATAATGGAATACATCTAAATCTTTATATCACGAAGGGCACTATAATGTTATCACATCATTAACTGCAGCCTTTTGCTGCTCATATTACTGTAAGGATTGCCACGTATCATATGAATCCAAAAATAAACATCGATGTGGAAGAACATGCCATGCTTGTCTGCGAGCTCCTGCTTGTCAGTGGGAAGCAAAAATTAAATGTCAAGACTGTCTTCGCTCGTTTAAAAGTGAACGCTGTTACACAAGCCATAAAAAACTGGCGTCGTATGACAAAAACAGCTCTGTTTGCGAACGATTGAGACTATGCCATTTATGCCTGTGCCTTATTAAAGACAGTAGGGAGCACACATGTGGAGAAATTTTTTGCAAAGTGTGTAATAAACATCAGCCACAGGGTCATCTTTGCTATATAAAAGTGGATAGACAAAAACCGAAGTCCGAAAATACGTTGTTTATATTTTTTGACTTAGAAACTCGACAAGAAAAATTAATGGAAGATGGCTCCCTGCTACACGAAGTAAACTTGTGTGTATTTAAACAATTTTGCGATAACTGTGTCGATACTGAGACACAGTTTTGCGAAAAGTGCGGAGTGGTAAAACAGGTCTTAAAAGTTAACCCTATAGACAGATTTGTGGAATACCTGTTAAACCAAAAAATATTTTTAAACATGTAATAGTATTAAGTCACAACGGTGGAGGATTTGATAATCAATTTATCCTAAATAAGTTAATTACAGAGGCTACCATTACACCTGAAGTAATCATGAGAGGAACAAAATTAATTTTAATGCAGATATTAAATATAAAGTTTCTTGATTCTTTAAACTACTTTCCGATGGCACTTTCAAAACTACCTAAAGCATTTGGATTGGCTGATAAATTTAAGAAAGGATACTTTCCCCATTTTTTTAATAAAAAAGAAAATGAAAATTACGTTGGTCCTTTACCCTCTATCGAATATTATGCCCCAGACAGTATGAAATTAGAAGATCGTCTAGCATTTTTAGAGTGGTATGAACAACACAAGTACGACGAGTTTAATTTTCAACGAGATATTGTTGATTACTGTATTTCTGACGTAGAAATACTTTATGAAACTTGTAAGAAATTTAGAGAACAGATGATAAATACTACAAATGTGTGTCCGTTTACTGAGGCTACTACCATCGCATCAGCTTGCAACAAGGTTTACAGACGAAATTTTCTAAAACCAGACACCATTGGAATAATTCCAAAAAATGGATATAGATTTCGAGATAATCAATCACGCATTGCAATAAAGTGGTTAATTTGGGAAGAACAGCAACGCGGAATCGAAATTCAACATGCTGCGAAGGGAAGAGAGGCGATTTTAAATGGCATTAAAGTTGATGGCTATTGCAGTCAGACAAATCAAGTATTTTTATTTCAAGGTTGCTATTTCCATGGTCATTTTGAGTGTTTAAAATATCATAGAGACAGCCCACTTCATGATAATCCTATGGAGACACTGAATATCAGATATGAAAATACCATAACCCAATTAGAGAGATTAAAGTCTTTAGGGTATGAGGTTAATGAAATGTGGGAGTGTCATTTTAGAAGACTTATGCAAGAAACTCCTAAAATTCAGGCTTATACCGAAAGTCATCCACTATTTTTTCACACACCTCTAAATCCGAGGGACGCGTTTTACGGAGGCCGCACAGGAAATTGTAATACCTACTTTAAAACCGATGAAAATGAAAAAATAAAGTATTTGGATGTGTGCTCCCTCTATCCTTGGGTATGCAAGTACGGCAAGTTTCCTATTGGACACCCAAAAATTTTTGTGGGTGATGAATGTGAACAAATTAATTTAAATTGTACTGATGGTCTAATAAAGTGCAAGATTTTACCGCCACAGGACTTGTACCACCCAGTTTTGCCTTTAAAAATGAACAATAAATTAATGTTTGTTTTGTGTAAAACATGCGGTGAAACTGCGAATTATTTTGAGTGTGCTCATGATCCGGAGAAGCGAGCTATTGAAGGAACATTTGTGATAGATGAGGTGAAAAAAGCTGTAGAAAAGGGATATAAAATATTAGAAATCTTAGAAATATGGAAATATGAGGTGGAGCAATACGACCCACAGCTAAAGAAAGGCGGTTTGTTTGTGGGTATGATGAATAGATTTATTAAATTTAAGCAGGAAGCATCGGGGTGGCCTTCTAATTGCACAACCCATCAGCAAAAGAAAAAATACATAGAAGAATTCTTTGAAAAAGAAGGTGTAAAACTCGAATTTGACAAAATTGTTAAAAATCCAGGGTTAAGAGCTCAGTCTAAGTTAATGTTAAATAGCTTTTGGGGTAAATTTGGTCAAAGCGAGTGCCAGTCTAAGTGTAAAATAATCAATACTCCCGAAGAGTTCTATTCCATGTTAACTAATCCTAGTTTGGAGGTCAATGCTGCCCTACCAGTTAACGGAGACACCCTTTTAGTAAATTATCAGTTTACGGAAGAAAGCTATGATCCGCTTTCCACTGTTAACGTTGTTGTAGCAGCTTATGTTACATCGCAGGCAAGATTAAAACTGTATGCATATCTTGAGCAACTAGGCACCAGAGTTTTGTATTACGATACCGACTCCGTAATTTTTACTTGCAAGGAGGGGGAATCTGAACCTTCGACTGGAGAATTTATTGGAGATCTCACAGATGAGCTGGAGGCGTATGGGACCGGTAGTTATATTACCGAGTTTACGAGTGGTGGACCAAAGAATTATGCATATAAATTATATTCCACATTGAAAAATGAAGAGGTGATAGTCTGTAAAGTTAAGGGCATAAGTCTGAATTACAGTGCAAGCCAACTTGTCAATTTTGAATCCATTAAAGAAATGGTTTTAAAAGAGAAAAAAGAACCAATTAAATTAATTTCCAAAAATATTAGAAGAACTGGGAAACATGAGGTGGTAACTAGAGAAGAGACAAAGATTTATAAACCAAATTCTACAAAACGATTATTTCTAAGCAATCACGATTCCGTCCCATTTGGATTTAAAAAGCGTAAAATAGAACCAGTCTGCAATTAGTTTTTATGTATAAATGATATAGGTTAGATAAAAAAAAATTAGAAATATATGCTGTAAATATACGTTTATAAATAGTTGATAAGAACTTTCACCAAAACTATTTTGTGTATTTTTCTTCTAATTAAAAAATATTTAGAAATAAATCATATTTATAAAATGTATTCATTTAAAAATGAAATGTTAAATATGTTCTTATTTATGATTGAAGTGTATCTCAAGAAAAAAGAAGAAAAAAAAGTTTGTTTATGCTAGATCTGTACGTAGAGAAGTCAAACCTTTGTTGGTATTTTCTTAATAGTTATTTACTTTATCTGTTATTAAATAATTTTTTTATTAAAAATTGTTACCGTAGCTACTGTTTTTTAATAGCTTATTGACCTTTATATAATATATAGTTTGATAATAAAATAGATTAGACATGTGCCATTTGTGTTTAAAAATACAAATTTCAAAACATTTTTGTAGCATTAGTTAATCTTTAGCTTGTCATAGTTTTAAACCTATTTTTAAATATATGCATCTTTTGTTATTTTATTTTAATAAATATATCTTATGTATTTTTAAATTTGTAGTTTTATTTATTTTATTTTTTTAATTACTTTAATATTCTGAGTTAAAAAAATAATATGTTTTATGAATAAAGTCTTCTTTATAAACACATAACTTCTAACATAGGATTTTTTTTTACTACAAATATTTGAATAGTTAGGTTGCGGGAATTTTTTTTTTTTTTTGATAGTGATAATATCCGCAATTTTGGTTGTACTTAAACATGTATATCTCAAAATTAAGACCGTAAATATATATTGGGGACGTATAAGTCTGATGGCCGTATTACTGAGTTTACAACTTGAAAACCATAAAAATATGCATGTAAAATTATTTTTCACTTTAAGCGATGATAATGGTAGTTTTTTAAAAACTAAGGGAATGATAAAAGTTTAAATAAAATGATCAAAAAAAAATACAAAAATAGGGCATAATAATAAGAAAGAAAAATGTAAAATTTCGTTTTAAACTGAAAAAGCACACCTTAAAATTATCTTTATACACACTATATCACCTGGGAGCATTTGCATTTTATAGCTTTACTTCCTAAAATTGGCAAAATTTTGTCTATAATAACTAAATTTTTTACTTGTGTGTGTTAAATATTTAATAAACCAACCAATTCATCTTATAATTTGTCAAGAAAAAATGCATTATGACGTTTTATCTTTTTGGTCCCCGCAATGAGGCCTTAATAATTATTTCACGTATTAAAATTTCTACATACATATCGCGACCACACCTTATAAAAGTGGAGAAAAATAGAAGGAACCAAGCTTTTATCTTTTGCTCGAATTTCAGGCGTGTCTTAACTCGTTGCTTAACTATAAACACCTGCATAATAATATAAAACTACAATCCGGCTGTCCCAAAGGAGAAACACAGTATAGGCATTTTTTTTGTCAAAATTAGATTTTTACTTATTTGCATATAGTAGGGTATATTCTGTCTATTTAATATGCAAATTTTTAAGTTTTGTACAAAACATCGATTTTACATACATGCAAAACAAAGCATATGATGCATGGTTTCGTTTAAAATTAAAATGCCAATACCCAGTATATTATGTTTGTTACCGTTTATAAAAGGCATTTAAGTGTTTTGCTTATAAAAATATTTCTTTTGCTATTAAAATAAGGTTAACTTAAACCCCTTTAAATCGTATAACACCTTTAAAACAGATGTTATGATGTGCTGTTTAGGAGGCACTAATAAAAGCAAAAATAATTTAACCAGTTAGGTATTCTACAAAATATTGTAATTTTCATATACTGTGTTTTACTTTGCGACAGCCGAAGCATTTTGATTCGTTTTCGAAGCTCCGACATAAACTTATCGTTACAATTTTACCCAAACTTAGTGTGTCTATTGGAATCAATATATTTTTTTGTTTAAAACCATCATAGCATATTGTCTTGCATTACAAAACTACGTAAAACTTTTATTAACCTAAGAGTCAAGAATGTGTAAAAACTGAAAGACAATAAAATATTTTTATTTATCCCCGTCTATCAATTGTTCTTCAGCAAAATACACACGCAATAAAGACGTTTTTTCCGGAAAAAAATCAGACGTATGTAAATTAAACAGATCAAATTTTTGTGACATGTCTAAAGCTCTTAATTATCTTAGCACTATACTATAATATCAACCCTGGCTAATTTATGTTCGAACTTTTAAAAACCTGTACTGTTAAATTAAAGCGCCTTTAAGAGAAGTACCAAAAAAATCCGTACCATAATATCATTATTTAGCAGCAAATTTTGTTAAAAATATACTCAATCAAATTAAAAGCTTGTAAAACTAAGTGTATTGATTTTTCCTACCACTACTACTGCATAAAAGCGCTGCATTAAAAAGTCGAAACATATTGGTACTACACTAAAGAGAGAAATATCGATTTTCATTTAATACAGACACTAGCCAAGGCCGTCGCCGCGCCACTCATATAGTAGTTCTTACCCTAGTCATCTTAAACATTTATATCATAGGGGTCGCTAGAGAACGTTGTATGCATTTCTATAGCCACATTGACAATATACATATACAAAGCTTAAAAATACAAATACGTATTGCTTCAGCCGGTCTAATAAATCGGACCCGAAGACTTGTCGATCTTATTATATTTTGGACTCCTTGTAATGCGCAGACCCAAAGAAGACGCATCCGTGCTATTGCCTACATGGGAAGCATATTATAACCACAACTTCTTTGCATTTTTAAGCACGATGCCTTGATGGTCCGATGCTATCACGCCTACCCAGTAACCTCAAGGCCCAGGGTTCGAAACTTCATACCGCCAAGAACTTTTTTAATAATTTGAAAATTTTATTTTCATTTCAGGAACCAGACACCGTCGGACGACGGCCCAGACTATTGTTACGTCATTGCCAGACAGCGTTGCGATGCCATAGCGTCGTTGTCTGTCCCAATCGCCTCCTTGCCTACTAAAATGATATTTTGGGAAATTTTTATACGGTCGTGGAAAAAATATAGTATGTAACACATGCATAAGCAGTTTTTCTTTTACACATTTGATTGCCGCACTCGCCTGACGGCTCGTGCAGTCAAACTTCCCATTCGTAAAAAAGTATTACTTTATGCACTTCTTACATAAATTACTATTGTTCCGATCGAAAGAAAATATTTATATTTTTATTATGTTGTCTTATTCCTGCCAGTAGGTAAAAGGCTCCCTAGTTAATGTAGTTTCCCGGTCATGGCCGGAAATATTTTTGCTCGACGCTTACCTTTTCCAATACTTTTATTGTTGCCTAAAAACGTTTGTCCACGTCAATTAACAAAACATTACAAATTATACCATATTAATTAATTATAATGCTTTTATTTATTAAAGTAAAATCAAGTACACTCCTGGAAAAAAACCACCAACCAACAATCTTAAATATCTTTTGGATTTTTGACATATTTTATTTATCTTTTTGTCCAGTTGTAAATTCGTTCATTACGACTACTATTTAATTTAAGAATTGCATTTTTAATTTTAATAAGGTGTTATACAAGTGAGAGCCTAATGCTGTATTTTGCCAAAATTTTCTGGCACCCTGTGGAATAATATAGTACTTTTTTTACCAGTGTATTAAACTTGAAAGCGCCACATTTTCTTAACATTTCCTTTTATTATTTATATCAGTATCTTTATTTTAAAGGACATAAAATATTTTAATTATAAGACTTTAAAAAAGGATATAAATTTTAAGCCTAAATAATAGTTAATTTTTTAATTTTATTATTTTTATTCAATTTATCTTGACAACAGTGGCAGACTTGCAACCAAAACGTCGATTTTAAGTTATTTTTTTACTTGTTTTAAATTTTTTGGTTTTTTGATACTTTTAATTTAATTCTTGGCGTGTACTCAAATAATTACCATCCTTTAAAAAACTAGTCATACCTAGTCTTAAATTATATTCTAATTAATGTAAATTTATTTTAGTAAATTTTATTTATAATGATAACTTAAGTTTAATTATTTTCAAAACGATTTTCTACATTTTCAAAATTGATTTTTTTAATCGCCACTTTATTTTCATTTAAATTGAGAAAAGCTGGGGACCACGTAGTAAGCTGAGGTGAGTTAGTTGTGTACTAGATATTTGACACAAGATATTGCCATATAATGCAAATTATGTTTTTATTATATTGCGGAGTCATTTTAATCTTAAAATTTTGACATTAAAAATATATGGTTTTTCTGTGTACCATTAATAATGGACACTCTGTATAAAACTTTTGCAATCCCAATAATAAATAATAGTCTTGATAAATGAAGCCCTTACTGGTCACAAAGATAATTAAAATCAAAAAACTAAAAAGTTATTTAAAATATTATTTGATCAAAAATTTGTTTGTTGGGTTTTTTTACAAGAGTGAGTTTAAATGGCGTCCATACACGTATTTATCCAGAAGTAAAAAGCCCCCATACAAGTATTTTGGTATAATATAAACTTCCTTATTTTAATAAAACATTACAGCAACCTTTTATGCAAATTCAATTTGAAAAAACCTGCATGTCGTTTAACCTTTGTCAAACGTAAGAGTAATTTTAATCCCATGTCTTACGAAAACCTATACATTGAATTCCAATAAAACTCAAAGATTTCTTATCAAATCAGTTAAGGCAAGCCTCAACTGTAATTTTATGCACCCTCTGTTTGCTAGCACTGTCCCCCAAAGGGTGCTTTTCCTTCTTATGCGGTAAACACTTCCATGGTATAATTTATCAACCAGAAAAAGCCCTTCGTTTCCAATAAATTACTGTATTTCTTTAAAGGATCTCTTTTATATACGTATGGGTATCCTGAACTTGTACTGTTAGATCAATTTATTTTATTTAAAGTAGTTTAGCTGGTTCACAAATTGTTAAATTTAAAATTGTTTTTTTCTACTTACTAAACTTACTAAAAATTAAAAATTTAAATAATACTTAATTTTAATTTCACCAACCCTTTAAAAATAGTACATTACATTTAGGCACAAGAATAATATAAAGGGTATTAATTAAGTTTAAATATTTAATTCAGCAGTCAATTTTTTAAAGTATTTTAGGAGAATATCAATAAAACTTTCTTTTATTTTTGTATTTTGCCTAAACTCTTTTCTATCACTTCATTATAATAACACTTTTAACACTTTTTTAGGGGGTTCCTTATGACGAGTCTACTACGAATATTTATATAAATATATATACGAGCCTAGTCTAAGTGAAGTTGGCCCAACTGATATAAATAAATATTTGTAAAGGACACCGCAGCATTTGCATTGAAAACCGGCATTGGTAAAATTCTTTAATATTATAGCATGTTAGAAACCCATGCTTGCTAGTAATATTTTCCTAAAAATTTTGGGGGTCACCGGTAATATTTTGGATTTAGGGCGTTCCAAAGTGACGTTATTGGATAATATAAAAAACACATTATAATAATAACATTTTTTAAAAACATAGATAGAAGATCGAAATATGGGTTATTTGATTAAAAATACATGTATTTAAAAGATAAAATTACCTTTGAACTTTGCAGTCCCGCAAAGTATCAACGGTGTGCCAATACAACCACATTTAGGAGGGTTTAAACCATCAAATGGATATTAAAACAGTTAAAGATATTTTCTTTAGTGCCCTTTTAACCTTTTAATAAGTTTTAATAGTTTAAATTTTTGGGACATTCCTAGAGGAATAAAAAAATACCAACATAATTACATACCCATATAACATTTTTTGCCGGCCATGTACATTTAATTTACTGGCATTGCCAACACTTTTAATGGCATGGCATTGGCAAAAAGGTATTAAAAAGATACGAAAGTGGGCAATTGGCCGTTATTGGGCCACGTGTTGCAGATAATGTGATGGCATCCGTCATTAATAAGTTATTAGGATGATGGCATCCATCATTAATAAGTTATGCCAAAAAATGCATTTAGGATGATGGCATTCATCATTAATAAGTTATTGGCAAAAGATAACAAAAAGACATGAAAGTGGGCAATTGGCCGGTATCGGGCCACATGTTGCAGATACTGTGATGGCATCCATCATTTATAAGTTATGATGAAAAATGCGTTTACGATAATGGCATTTATCATTAAATAAGTATTGCAAGTTTTATAAGTTGAATGTCCCAAAAGTTAAATAACATCTTTAGAATTTTGTTTTTTTTAAAAAAAAGACCAAAAAAGGCAGGAAAAATGTATCATTAAAAAATTACATAATATGAATTTTTATACAGTAACAATAAACCATACAAAATTCAAAGTGTGTAATAAAATTTTAAAAAAGTTAGTAAATCAAAAGAAAACACTTTCAAATAGTAAGTATTCAAGGGATACTTACACTCAATTTTCAGATCCAAAACATAGGGAGAAATATTCTAAAGGATTTAAATGTTAAAAAGAAAAACTATTAAGTATATATAATATTTTTTTAGTAACACGTCTTTAAAACTTTTATAATAAGGCAACTCCCTAATTTCATATTATTTGTTTAAGTAACTACAAACTTGTTGTTGTTTACAGCTCCTAACAGTCTATTTGAATAACTCGCCTTCTCGACTAACCATAACCAATTAATCACACAACACACACTAATTAGATAATGAAAACACTTAATTATGTCTATTAAAAATATCATTTCGTTAAAAAGCTACAAAATCACAATTGCACAAAGCGGTCAAAGCATAAAGCAATTTTTCTTCATCTGTCAAAATCGTCAAATCGACAGATGCAACCTTGCTATGGAACCTTGCGATGCAAGGAAATAACAAGCAGTTAGGAGTTTAAAATCTTTCATTTTTGGTAAACGATTTCGACTGCTTGTTAAAAATACATATTTTCGTTGAGTAAGATTTATTTGTTTCTGCTTTATTTAATTGGTATTATTAATTATTATTATTATGGAATTTAAATATTTAACATTAACAACATTACACTTAACCTGACTAACCGCCCGAATACTACTAATGCTCATAAGATATTTAACGAGATCCTTAGACAAACAGACCCTGTTTCTATTAATAGGGTTAAACCTATAAACAGACACCAGACTGAATGCTCCAATTAATAGACATAGTCCTTAATTAATGTAATATGTTGTGTTCAATTAAGGGCTGTAGAAAAAAAAAACTAAATACGCCAAAATCCATGTATATATTTTGTTATTATAAGTCTTAGACAACAGAAATATATATAAAATGAAAAATATTAACCTTAAGTCTCTTACAGAGTTTTTATTAATTTTTGTAAAAAAATCTTACCTAACTATTACAGATCTAAGGACGAGGTACAGATTTGCGCCCTTGCCGAACGCTGAAAAGGATTTTTTAATAATTTTTCCGTTTCGAAATAAAGTTTTAGGTCAAAATCAATTTTTTGTTTATATTTTTATTATTATTTGTTTTATTTAAAATATTTATTTTATCTTTTTACTAAAAAATCTTAAAATTCTTAGTTGTTCTTTATAAAAAAATTTACAGCTCTTACATTTGTCAAGATATAACCGGAGTTTTTTTAAATAGATCACACATATCTTAAAAACTACTTAAAATACGGCACATTTTGTAAAACAAAACAAAATGGTATTTTATTTTCTTTAATTTATCTTGAATGAACACTACTAATGCTCAGTTAACGAGATCTTTAAACAAAAATACCCTATGTTAATCAATATGTTACAAGGGGTACGTTCAGAAACCATCTATTAGGGTAAACTGCTCTATGATTGGTTAAAAATAACGGCTTAAGAAAAAATACGGCTCTCTGATGTTTGAACCCATAAACAGACACCAGACTAAACGCTTCAATCAAGAGCTGTAGAAAACAAATATTAAACACACAAGAATCAATGCATAGTGCAATGCCGACTAGCTATTATGAAAGGTCGTAGACAACAAAAAAAAAAAATAATTAATAGTTTAAAAAACTAAAAACACGCTTTTATATGCAACCGAACTAAAAATTAGAAAATAATTTTTCATTAAATAAAATATTGTCAATTCATAGTAAAAAGCGTGGGGTGTATTTTACTATTTTTTCATAACTTTTCCATCATAGATATTGGCAAATATAATAATTATAACATTTAATATATTAGGCACCCCACACTTTTTACTATGAATTGACAATATTTTTTTTAATGAAAAATTATTTTCTAATTTTTAGTTCGGTTGCATATAAAAGCGTGTTTTTTTAGTTTTTTAAACTAATAATTATTTTTCATTTTTTAGTTCGTTATATCAATTAATTTTTTAAAAATAAATGCTCCAGTTTATTCACTAAAAAATTTTTTCGCCATTTTGTCAAGAGTAGCAAAGTTTGGAATGTTGCCAACAGATGGCAACCCACTAAAAATTTTTTCGCCATTGAGTAGCAAAGTTTGGAATGTTGCCAACAGATGGCAACCCAGGTGTTGTTTTTATAATATAATGGAATTTTTTTCTGGCGATCCAAACCAGGATAACGGGATACTGTTTGCAGATTATTGCATTGTCATGGGTCCATAATACGTGTGCAAAGTTTCAAGGAAATCGAATAGCTGGAAGTTGGTTAAAATTAGGCTCAAAGATTCCATTACAAACATAGCCAGATGGATAGATAGATTGATAGATAGATAGTTACAACCCAAGTTAATAAAAGCGTGTTAAAAAAGATTAACCTTAAATTTCTAACAGAATTTTAAAAATATTTCAAAATAAATCTTTACCCAACTATTCCAGATCTTAAGCCGGAATCTGATTTGCAACTGTGCTCGTGTCGAACAACGTTGGAAACTTTGCTTCGTTTAGAACCAGTAATTGAGCTAGATTTATAGATTGACGTTTCTGTTTCGGTTTTCTGTTTGACGTTTTCAGTTAGAAGATAAAACAACAACTTTCCATTTTTAATTTATATTTTTAACACGCTTTTATTAGCTTGGGTTGTATCTATCTATCTATCTATCTATCTATCTTTTTTTTTTTTTTTTGGGAGGGGTAAAAGAATCTTCAAAAGACGACCAGCATGGTGTTCTGACTGCTGGACAGTGTGGGATTCGGTCCCTCTAGGGAGCCGCCTACCCACTAAAAAACTTCCCCTCTGGAGGCAAGGCATACAACATTGGAAACTGCTCTCGCATTACTTCAATGTATATGCCGGTCTTTCATTCAGTCTTATGTGACAGTTACATTGCTACACTTGCCGGATGCGCAGTCTTTGTTCCCTTTCTTTTTCTTCGATTATGTCTCTAATTGTCTTATATGTATGGTTCCACGCTTCTTCACTTTCCAACAGTTTCTCCATCATGTTAATACGGTTAAACATTCGTCCGGTTTGATTTAAGAAGTAGGTTCTATAACCGTCCCATCTTGCGCACTCAAATAGCGTATGCTGTGCATCATCTTCGTATTTACAGTATGTACATATGTTTGTTTGTGATTTTCTAAATTTAAAGAGATACTTATTGAAACATCCGTGGCCTGACAGTGCCTGAGTGATAAAATAATCTATTTCCCCATGTCCTCGACTTATCCATATTTCAATGTTAGGAATTAGAAGGTATGTCCATCGTCCCTTTGTACTAGTGTCCCATATTTCCTGCCATCTGCGTATTGAATTTGCCATGATTGTATTATTATCTAATCCAGTGTACTTTGCATGCCTATCAGCAATCTGGAGTTCCATCGGAGGAATTCCGGTTATCACCCCAACTGCCATCGCAGATATCGTTCTATAGGCAGAAGCCACTCTAATTGCCATTTTTCTTTGAAGGCTATTAAGTTTACTCATAAGTGACTTATTTCGTGTAACTTCGTGCCAGGCTGGAGCTCCATATAGTAATTGTGAGTGAACCACACAAGAATACAGCCTGCGCTTTGCAGATCTAGGACCTTTTAAATTTGGCATTAGGCTTGACAGTGCTGTAACTGTCCTTTCAGCTTTCGTGATAACTTTGTTGACATGTTCAGCGAATGTCAGCTTAGTGTCCATCCATATTCCCAGGTACTTCACTGCCTTACTTAAATTGATGGTTACTCCTTGTACATTGAAAGATATTTCTCCAATTTTTCTTTTTTTCGTCAGTAGAACAGCTTCCGTTTTTTCCGGGGCTATTTTAAGCTTGTTCTCATCCATCCAACGTATTACTTGTAGGAGTCCCAGGTTCGCCCTATTCATAAGAATGTCCTCATTTTTTGCAACCACCACCATGGCCACGTCGTCTGCGAAACCAATCAATTCTGTTTCATCTGGCATTTCGATTTTAAATAGGTCGTCATACAAAATATTCCAAAGGGTTGGTCCTAGAACGGATCCTTGAGGAACACCACTGTTTACATTGACATCCATTCGGTCACCATCGGTATCAAGAAGTATTTTTCTAGTCGAAAGATACGATGCTATAATACTAATCAAGCCTTCGTCTATCCTTTTGCTTCTTAACTTATCTAGAATTATCTGCCACGATGCACTGTTAAAAGCATTTTTAACGTCTATAGTAATCATAGCACATAGCCTACGGTGCCCATGTGTAAATTCTTCTGCTCTTTTGGCTATGGAAATTACTCTGTTTATTGCATCCACGGTTTGCCTGCCTTTTCTAAAGCCATACTGCCCATCAGAAAGATCGCCGGTGCGAGTCAGTTCGCTATGTAGTCTCCCAAGTATTAGGTGTTCATATAACTTGCCTTCTACGTCCAGCAAACAAATCGGTCTGTATGATGAGGCATTGTCTAATGGTTTGTCCCCTTTCCTTAGAAGCAGTAATTTTGCTTGTTTCCATTCTGCCGGGAAAACCGCTCTACTAGCTAACTCATTATAGACAGATAATACATAGTTTGGCTTTTTCTCTATAACAGCTTTAATTATCTCAGCAGGTATGTATCCAGGTCCCGGAGCTTTGTTTGATTTTAGCTTACTATTGGCAACTTTAAGTTCATCTAGAGAGAAGTTTAGAAACACTGAGTTATTATCACATACAAAAGTGACAGGTTCGTGGGTTGGAAACAGTTGTTCCACAACATCCTTCATAACAGGCATAGTTAAATTGATTCTTGGTGGGTACCCAAGAAGACCCTTCATCACAATTTTGTACCCGTCACCCCAAATATCATTATCCACATCGTCACAGGTTCTTTTCCAATGGTTCCTTTTGGACTTCTTTATTTCGTTTCTCAGGTCTTTCCTGCTATTTTGGTAAGCAGCCCAATATGCCTGAGTTAGTTCTGGCTGGTTTCTTTTCGCGATTCTGGTGTAAAGCCTCCTACTTTGTACACAAACCTTCCGAAGTTCCGATATGTCATTATTCCACCAGTATACTGGTCTTAGTGCATTGAAAGGCTTTTTCCTTGGCATTGTTTGATCACAAAGCTGTCCGAGTTGTTGAGAAAACTTGGATAAGGGCGGTACGAAAATAGTATCGGGTACTTGATCTAGGGCACGTACGAGCTTGTTCTGATCTAGCTTTTTGACGTTCCATCTATCTATCTATCTATCTATCTATCTATCTATCTATTTATCTATCTATCTATCTATCTATGTAACGGAATCTTTGAGCCTAATTTTTACCAACTCCCAGCGATTCAATTTCTTTGAAACTTTGCACACGTATCAAGGACCGATGACAATGCAATAATTTAAAAACAGTATCCCGTTATCCTGATTAGGACCGCCAGGATAAATAAATTCCTTAGTGTCCTAATACTACTCTTGACAAAATGGCGAAGGAATTTTTTAGTAAATAAACTGGAGCATTTATTTTTAAAAACTAATTGATATATCGAACTAAAAAATGAAAAATAAATAATAGTTTAAAAAAACTAAAAAAACACGCTTTTATATGCAACCGAACTAAAAATTAGAAAATAATTTTTCATTACAAAGAGTTTGTCACTTCAGAATAAAAGCGTGGGGTGCTTAATATATTAAATGTTATAATTATTCTATTTGAAAATATCTATGAGGGAAAAGTTATGAAAAAATAGTAAAATGTACCTCACGCTTTTTACTCTGAAGTGACAAACTCTTTGTTATGAAAAATTATTTTCTAATTTTAGTTCGGTCGCATATAAAAGCGTGTTTTTTAGTTTTTTAAACTATTATTTATCTGTTTACCGTTTCCATATACCATATCAGAAACCGAAACTTCAAACGGCAATCCGTGACGAAACGTTAATCTATAAATTTAGCTTTCTTTTTCATTTTAAAACGCCAATCTGCATAAAATATACATGGTCAGTGGCGTAGCTAGGGTATCAATTGGGATCCCTAAATTTAAAGAGAAAAACGGTCCTTCCATAATTATTCGCACTAATTTTGACGTAGCAGTTTATATAGGTAAAAACGGACACCGCGCCGGTATAAGAATCCCCATTAAACTTTAATTTATTTACCATATTGTAAGTATATTAAATAAAAAAACAAACTTGGTCATTTTTAGTATTAAGAATATACAGTGTGGACATATATGGTCCCTCTCTGCTAACTTTTGTACCTTCAATTTCTTCATTATAAAATTTGTGTCTAACTGATAGAAGGGTATAGGTAAACTCCATTTAAACGTAAAATTTAAAAAAATGGAAAGGGGCGTCTGGTGGCACATTTTAATGCTTCTTATAAATTCTATATAACCCTAAAATACAAAGTCACCAACTACAAAATGATGGTACTTTAAATTAAAAAAAGTAATAAAGTTAGATGTACTTACAGATCTTTTAAATGGTGATGTAATATAAGGATTAAAAATATATTTAATTTTTGTGTTATCCTGTATATTAGCATTATCATCACCATTTAAAAGAGTTTTAAGAAATACCACACGAAATACGTCTAACTATTGCTTTCGGAAAAATGGTCACCCGAATCAGGAATTTGAGTAATTTTTAAAGTATCGCCATTTTGTAGTAGGTAAAGGTATTAACTTCATATTTTAGGTTTATAAGTACTCGTTAGGAGCTTTAAAACGATGTAAAGCAATACCCTCCTTTCCATTTAATTTTTTTTTTTCTAAGATGGCCCACATTGATTGTTGCAACTATTATTTTTACGTCAAAAGTAGTTTATAATCTTCCACTAGTCATACCCACATTTATAAAGACAAAATTAAGGGTACTAAAGTTAGCAAAGTGGACACTTTACGTCTACACTAATGGCGGTCATATTAACTTTTCAAAAGGGGGTCATATCATCATTAAATGCCCATATTTGCAATTAGGTGTGTTAAGGTAAAAAATAATCGGTGACAAGGGATGTGGCATAAAAAGGAGGGGAGGGGCATGTCCCCCATGCACCCTCCTTATTACCGTCCCTGGTCCACACTGTTTTATGTGAAAATGCGCATTTTTTTTTTAACTGAATGTTATTAAGTCAAATATAATATGTCATTTTTAGTTAATAAAGTCCTGACAATTACCACAGCTTAAAAATAATTTATATATTTGTTATATCTGTGTATCTTTCTAATATTATGTTGTTAAAGATTTGATGGGATTAAACAAACAAAATATAAAATTAATAGGTATACTCGTATATATAAGGAAAAAGCCTGTTTGCATATTCTAAAACTCATTATAATGCAGGAACAGGTGCCTGGATGTGCCAAAGAATCGCAACTAAGTTGATGAGCAAATTTCCTTTCAAACTTTAGCAAAGTTGTAGCCACTTTTAACACCGTTAATCTTAGTCTTTTTAAAATAATGATTGCTAGAAGTATACTTTACATGTTACATCATTATTAATATTAAACGTGTTACTGAAATAAAAAAATAAGGCAACTTATGTTATTAATTATTAAAATAAATATATTTTTTCGTTAAAAATTGTATTATTTACAAGACTATTGAACTTCAGATAATAAAGTTACAATAAGAGACAACTACTATTATACTTGTTCTTACATTTATAAAAAGTTATGAATATCTAGTTTGGGAAGAGAAATCTTTGACAACTTTTTTTGTCGACTGAGCTAGTAGAGTAAATTGCCCTATTATTGGAAACTTGAGTTGCTTTCCTTTTGTAACTTATCTCAGCTCAGCAAAGCAAAAATCTTAGCTGAGCTAACAAATAAAAGAGGTGTAAGAGGAACCATTTTTTGATATGATTCTATACTCCACCAAATTCTTAACATCTCTTATACCAATAATAATAATTAAAAAAAACTAGTAAATACTAAGGCTAAAAACGAACACCCTTTAAAGCATTTCTAACCTCAAAATGGACAGGAATACGTCTGACGTAAGTGACCCTTACCTAAAAAAATTTCTAGAAAAGTAGAAAAAAACGTTTTTGCTTTTAATTTTTATCTTTGACAAAAATAGTCTGATTAAGCTGAAATCTGGAGCAGATATACTTTTTACCATTCCATGCAGTATTTTAAAAATGGTTGAAAGTATATCTGCTCCAAATTATAGCATAATCGAACTATTTTTGTAAAAGATAAAATTAAAAATCAAAAAAATACTTTGCTTTTTTCGAAAATTTTTGAGGTTAGGGTAAAAATAGTTATAACATAAGTTATCATTTTTTTAATCTCGATAACTCTTACATTTGCCTTTTCTTAATAGGATTTACTGTTTTGTCCCCCTTTACCCCCTCTAGCATTATTTTGGTTTGGAAGTGTTTTTCTTACAAAGTTATGATGCAAATTTTATTTTATGAGCTTTTCTACTGCTATTCCGCCTAAGCTAAAAGTGAACTCATAAATAAAAAAGTTCAGTATTTTGCCTTCCCATAATCAACTTAAAAAAATAATGGCAGTGACTTTAATTAAAACTAGAATTATTAAATGTTTAAATATGAGTAATTTTTTTCCGAGTAACTTTTTAATTTAATTAATTATACAATTAAAGAAAATGTTTCCAACTAAAAATATAGTTTAGCAGTTTAAAAAAATACAAATTATTATTGGATGTTTACGGCGTGTAGCTCAAAAGATAAATCCAAGCTTTTCTGAAGCTGCCGTGGCTATAGATACAATGTGTTTATGCCAGTTAAGGGTAATTTCAAATGTGACGCCCCAAGATTGAAGGTGTCTTTGCTCTGTAAAACTTGGCCGCTTATAAGAAGTAGAGGATGAGTATTTGATGACTCTTTTCGCGACAAGGAACATGATTGTGTTTTGGATGCATTAAAATGGGCAAGATTTTTGGCGCTTCAATCCAATAATAAATTAAGATCCTGCGAAAGAAATATCTGCATCGCTTTGCGTTTGTTTTCCAAATCAGGTTTAGTGATGGGTTTAGGAACCTGAAAACTAGAGTAAAGGGTACTATGGTCGGTAAAACTATGAATGAAATTAGTTGTGGACGAGAGAAGATCATTGATGTGAAGAAGAAACAATGGTGGTGGGAAAACTGAGCCCTGAGGCTCTCCAGCATTTACTTGGTGAAAGCTTAAAGAATGGCCGTCCCTAATAAGTGATATACGTCGATCAGATAGATAACTAGAGAGCCAAGTACAAAGTATAGTTGAAAGACCATAGGAGGGAACTTTATTAAGAAGTGCAGCACTAACCAGACCTGGTCATAAACTGGATATATCAAGAGCAACGGTCTGGGACTTACCTAGAAACTCAAGAGACTTATTCCAGCAGTATGATACGAAGAAAAAAACATCTGCTATAGACCTTTTGTGACGAAAGTAAGCAAGTTCTTTTTTAATTTCTTAATTAAACCCAAGACTAATACACACTTACGAATGGTTAGTTCTGGTAATCAAGTCCTTTTTTTATTATTCCTTAATTAAACCCAAGACTAATACACATTTTGAATGGTCCGGTGCATAGATAACCCACATTTAGATCCGCAGTGGCAAGAAGTATTTTTCGGATTTTTACGACCTCGCGCAGTGGGTGGACGAACATGCGCACTTAAAAACCATGGCAAAATACAAACACCGGCACCCCGTACCTTTCGTCCGCGGTCTGACCGTAACGCTTATTAGCTACCGGACTTCGAACGGAAAACCAGGACGCCGTCAACAAATTCTTTGCAATAATGCGGATAGTTTGTTTGAAGCCGGGTGCGTTTACCCTCAACTGGCTTGCGCACAAACCAGTTTTTCGCCCATGAAGTGTAACTTTTGTTTCGCGCAGGGTATAACATTGGCAATCCATCGAGATCAGTGGTCCTTTG
Source organism: Listronotus bonariensis (assembly GCA_014170235.1). Taxonomy (NCBI): domain Eukaryota; kingdom Metazoa; phylum Arthropoda; class Insecta; order Coleoptera; family Curculionidae; genus Listronotus; species Listronotus bonariensis. The sequence continues at coordinate 90,510 of JACEGR010003450.1, forward strand.
CAAAACGACATGTAACGAGGTGTAGACGCTAGTAAAAGAAACGCGCCCACTTAAGGGCTTAATTCCGCACTCACCCAGGCTTGCCCCTACCCTACAGACGCGTGTTACTAATAAAATGTTAAAATTTACTTATGTAAACTTTCTTTAAAAATATATCAGTAAACGTTTAAATAATAAAATAAAAAGACGCTTAGACAATATTAGAGGAGAAACCTATTTGAACTTTAGTAAGTCAAATGTTAGAACGCAAACCGAAATTCGACAATAACGTGGCCATTTTGGGTTTTCTCGGTACGCTTCGGGCCTCAAATACGTTAAATACTACAACTCCGTAAGCAATTACGTACTAATTACAGGTTAAATAATCATGGAATAACAACGGTTAAATTGCGGTGAATTGTCGGCAACGTTGGCTAAATTATGGATTATAATTTGTGTTTTTTGGTCATAATTATTCTGATTATAATGTATTTTAATGGCTTTCGATTATCACCGGTCGACACGATGTTGGGTCCTGAATTTAAAAATAATGTTTTTATTATTAGAAATTGATTTGCAGAAATAAAAGAAAATACATATTTTTTTAAATAAAAGTCTCAATAAAATTTAATTTGTTTAAGCGCAATATCAATTTTGTAAAACCCTTTTAGGAGGGTTACTTTTGATAAGTCTACCACGAATATTCATACCGCCATATATAAAAGCGGCGCTTTAACTCAGCCTGTCATTGTCAAAATAAATGTTTCGAGTGTCGGGCTGGGTAAACGCGTCACTTTTCTTTTTACCACAATGTTTAACATGAAATTTTTAAACATTACGCCAAAGTTCGTAAGGATTACAGTCATGAAAGCCGCCTAGTCTGATACTCGAAACATGTGTTTGAGCCAGAGTTGGGTCGTATTCGAATACTCAGTATTCTGAATAGTATTCAGAATACATTTTGCCGGTATTCGAATAGTATTCGAATACATTTGTGTGTTTGGTATTTGGTATTCGGTAGAATACTTTTTGGTTAGTATTCGGGATTATGTATTGAAATACCTCAGAAGTATTCGACGATTTTTTTGAGTATTCGAATACCGGCGTTCCTAGTATTCGAATTCTGAAAAGTGTAAGCTGTATTCGAATATCAAAATTGTCATGATTAGAATAACAAAAGGAAAGGAAATTAGGTAAAAAATGAGGTAAGGACCTTTTTTTTGTTTTTTGCTCGTCAAATTTTTTAATCATGGGTTTCTTTTTGTTTAGTAGTATTCGAATCTTTTCGTTTTCAGTATTCAAATACCGATTCCGGATATTCATGAATACCGAGTATTCAAATACTTTTTTTCTTTCAAGTATTCAAATATTCCGTATTTGAATACTTTTTTACCGGTATTCGTATTCGAATACCGATTTTCAGTATTCGGCCTAACTCTGGTTTAAGTCTTATGGTTTTATGACTGTAACCCTTACCATTTTTAGAAATTTTTAAAAAGTTAGATATTCAACATTGTGGCAAACTTGTCAGACGATAAAAGTGACGCGTTTGCCTAGTCCGACACCCGAAACATTTAACATTGACAGGCTGGGTTAGAGTGCCTTTTTCATATATGAGGGTATGAATATTCGTCGTAGACTCGTCAAAAGAACCTCCCCAAAAGTTTTTATAAGAGTTTTAATTATGTAGTCCCATTTTATTTCTGATTAGGCACTATTGGTCTTTGGTAAAAAAAATAGAAAATATATACAGTGCTTGTCTTTAAACTCAGGACATTCCTCCTAACTTTTAAATATTTTGGACTTTTTTTCGTGACAATTTGGTGACTTTAGTAAACATAAATTAAATTTTTAGCAAAAAATTACAGATTAAAATGTCAAACTGAGAGTTTGGCGCTTTAAAAAAATGGAAACAGTGGGGTCTTGCAACAAATCATTTTAATACTCCCGACGAGTACTTTATAACCACAAAATATAAAGTCAATACCTATAAAACGGGAGTACTTTACAAATTACCTAAATATTTGATTTGGATGGCCATATTTCTAGAACTAATAAAGTTAAATATACTTAATGTGGTATTTTCTTTAAAGTATTTTTTTAAATAGTTTACTTTGATATCTGAACGAGGTTTATCTACAAGCTTAAAAGCCACAATTTTTTTTGAAAACAGACAACTATGGCAAAGAACTAAATTTTTAGCTTTTAAGAGAATAAAAATATTTTTAAAAAGGGCAAACAGCGAAAGTGGGAGAAAGAATAATGTTTATCGCTCTTAAGCAGTAAGCTTTAGAAAAATGTACTTTGCTCACGCTACTAATCGTTTAATCTCTGTTTATCGTTTAAACAAAATTATTTTACAATTATGCTGCAATAATGCGTACTACTGAGCAAACTGTCACATTTGTTTAAAAAGTCAATTCTAGTGCGTAAATATGGTGGTCTTTATTACAAGATACATTGGCATTTAATACAAATTTAACAGTTTTACATGACCGCTTAATCACGGTTAAGGAAGAAATGCAAACATATTAACACGTCCATACCGCTTTATTGTTGCTTTACTTGTCTATGAATCTAAATTTGGTTCAACCAGTATACTGGGTCTTAGGGAAATAATGCTCCTAACTTTAAAAGGCAATTCCTTACATAATTCTAAGCAAAAAGTTTTTAATAAATTAATAATTAAATTTTCTAAACATTTGGCATCGTTGCAACACAACAAGGATACGAGCGAATCGGAGCAACTTATTGATCGAATTTTTCACGTTCGTATAGTGGTTTTACGCAATTTTTTGACCAATAATTTTTTATTTATTAACGCTTTCAATACTTTTTATTTGCTTAAAAAACAACAGGACTTGCTGCTATGTGGAGATACACACCACCAATATCCAGGATTATCAGTAATTTGTAAATCACATACAATTACAGTTGAATGTATTAATAATCACAATACTTCTTATACTTCGTGCCGAATCCTTGTCAGTTGAATTTAGAATTTGTTCTTCACTCAAACTTTGTGATGTCTTCTACAAATGTTAAAATTAGGCACCATCCCTGTATTTAGAAGTCTTTAAGAGCCTTCTACAAATGTTTTTGCTTTGCTTTGCATTCTGTGCTGTTGGTCCCGTTGCAAGACGATTAACCAGCTCTCCCCTTTTCGGACTATGCTTTCCAGGGCTTTGTACGTGAAAAATCTGGATGGTCGAGCTTTCTGCTCCCAGAAATTCCGGTTCAAATTATTCAAATATGTACTTTTGTTTGATACGAAATAATATTCGATTCAATGCATAAATTGTAGATGTCAATCCAAAAAACGGCTACTAGTATTGTGTAACACACCTCATCAATTTATCGTGAGTCTTTTCTTGATTCCCAAGGGCACAGAAATGCCCGTTAAACTCCTTCAGCTGCCTACCCGAGGACGCTATGTAACCTCCTACAAAACATGACCACACAACTTGAAGATCGCGGAGAGACTGTACAAATGTTTTTTTAGCTGGTAGCCTTCTATCAGGAAAACGTATAGATAACCTACATTTAGATCTGCAGTGGCAAGAAGCATTTTTCGGATTTTACGACCGCGCGCAGTGGGTGGACGAACATGCGCACTTAAAAGCCTTCGCAAAATACAAACACCGGCATCCCGTACCTTCGTCCGCGGTCTGACCGTAACGCTCATTAGCTACCGTACTTCGAACAGAAAAGCAGGACGCGGTCAACAAATCCTTTCCTATAATTAGTGTATTCCTTTTACCTTGTAGAACCGTTCTCTGAACTGTCAATAATGTCAAGAACGGTTCTACAACATGAAAAAATGTCAAAAAATTGTAAAAGGAACACTTATGGTGTCGTTCCGGGCGGTTCTGGAGCATAAAAGGAATACAGCAAATGCGAATAGTTTGTTTGGGTCCGGGTGCGTTTACCCTCAACTGGGTTGCGTACAAACCGGTTTTTCGGCCATGAAATGTAACTTTTGTTTCGCGCAGGTTATAAAATTGGTAATCCATTGAGATCAGTGGGAAAATGTTTCCCGTAATTGCGTCTAGCTTCTCCAGAATCGCAATGAGCCGCTCTGTAAATGAAATTATTTGTTTCGTAATTTAATGCACGTACAGATATAGTAATACATACAGAAAATAAAATGTGATTTTATTTCAAGTAAACATTACTTGCAGTAATGTATGCAAAATCTATCAAATAGTTTTTCCTGATGTAAGTATTTATTTTTTCCCACCGACACCATGTCGCGTACGATGCCGCCAATTGTGTGACAGATTTTGTTTGTCTGTTTTTATTCAAAAAAATATATTTATTAAGCAAAAATCAATTTTTGGAGACAACTACCTAATAAATGTGATTTTAAATAATTGAGGTGCAAAACAAATTTACAAATTTTATGTTTAAAAAGAAATAGGTTAACCATTTTTTCTCTCGAAACGGCTGATTTTCGAAGATAAGTTATAAAAAACTTTTTGCTTAAAATAATGCAAATAATTACCTTTTGAAGATAGGAACATTATTTTGCTATCACCTTGTATATTAGTCTGTCTGTTTTTCGTTTAACCTGATTTCGTTACTTCTTTTGCCTTTAAATAAAAAGATTTAAAGATTTAAATGGTACATTTCGAAATTATTTTAAAATATTCCAACTGAATATTTATTTCCACTAATGTATTAGCGTTAAAAGCCTTTTTTGTTGCAGGGTCTACCTACTTCGCCAATCTTTCTGTGCTATTACTCGCATTCGTTTTAATTTAAAATTATTATATTTTTATTCGTCTAGACACACAAAATAAATACTTCTATAGGTTCTTATGTTATTCTTTTGTAGTGACGTAGCTAGGTTAGCAGGGGCCTTGGGTCAAAAACTAAAGTAAGGTCCTAATCATGGACGCCGGCAGGGTGACATCCAGGGTGGGTGCAAAAACTGCAAATGTCGAGAAGCAAGAAAGAAAAATTTAAAGAGCAAAAAAAAACAAGGTCCTCATTAAATACAAGCCACTTTACTTAAACATTTCCGTACACTGACCACCCCAAAATATTTTGAAAGCAAACAGGAACATGTCTTTCCTTTTTTTCACCTGCGTTGATACTTTTTTATTACTTAGCTCGGGCGCCCCTCTTAACTCAAGGGACCCCTGACCTTTGAGCTCTGCCCCGCCTAGCCCCAAGGTAGCTACGTCGCTGTTCTTTTGTTAACCCTTGAGCGGGCGCGTACTTACAAATCTATTGAGCGGGCGCGCTGCGGTACCCTATACCGCATCTCTACTTGCTGCAATTTTGAGCATTTTTATTGATTTAATTATTGAAATTTTTATTTTGACATCAAGTCAACATTGTTAAAGAGAGTGTTACTATCAATACACAGCAATATTTCAACTTTATTGTGCAAAAAAATTAACAAACAATTTCAAAAAAAAAATTCTAAATACATAAACGTAAATGAAATGTTACATAAAGAACATGATATTAATTTCAAGTAGCTCAGTCGTCTTCTTCCATTGGTGGATATTTGCAAGTATCACATTGGATTAACTGTTCACTGTGGTTTTTGCATACGAATTTTCGGCAAGAATTGCAAAATATGGTGGTTCTGTTATTCCTATGAAGTCCGCATATGTGACACGGTCCAATTCGTCTCTCATTATGCTAGTGCTGGTGTATGATTAATTCCAAATCTGTATCATTTTCTTCTTCTTCCACTGATTGTTCAGATTTGCTATCGTACAGATTATCTTCGATAACCTCATCTTCTCCTTCACTTTCATCAGTAAAATCAACGGGATTTTCTTCTTCCTCTTCGTCATATAAACGTAGAGCAAGATCTTTCAATTTGAACTTGATATTATATTCATAATGTTGACAACAACTGATTTTATAGAATAATCCAAAATACGCAAATCAATAAAAAACATAACAAAATAGAGTAATTGCTTACTTACATGACCAGGCGCGCCGCGGAACGGAATGCCGCAACTCTGTAGTCGTTCAATTCACGGATCGATTATGACTGAAATGAAACTAGGACTCGCACAATCTTTGCACCCACTGTTGCCAAATATATTCATATGAGAATACCTCAACGCACATTGGCTTACCGCAAACGTATGGTTTTCTGTTCTGAAACTTATAAAATTGCGGTATAAAATATCGAGCGCGCCCGCTCGAGGGTTAAACAAAAAAACAGACAAGAAAATGTTTTTACAACATAGCACTGAAATTAATTAATCAAATATTAGGCGTCACAAAAACTAATTACTATCATTTATATTTAAACCAGGGCTCTGATTATGACGTACTTTCTATTTTATTTGTGGCTCTTTTTATTGTCTAGACATTACCATACAGGGTGGGCAAAATTCAACGCGATTGTGCGCCGTTTAGCAGAAAGCCTGAGTGTTTTCCACACCATACAAGACACCGTAAAAAGATATTAAAGGTTATAATTCTATACCAACAAAATGACTTTGTCTTACAAAACCTCATAAAGTTTTATGGGCTAACACCTATAAAATATGTTGGGAATAGATGTCCTATGAAATATTTTGGATGTTCAACGGTTACAGCTCATAAAATGTAACACTGCAAAACATCATAAAATATAATAAAGTTTATAATTTTACCTTTGTCTTACAAAGCTCCATTTAATTTTATGGGCCAATACCTATATATCCTTATATATTGTAGCAACGTAGTTTTCTTTGACCAAATACGTCGCCTTGGGTGCGTAAGTCGGATGGAGTATTGGACACTTTAAACTCACTTAAAAAAATAAATAAAAATTATATTTTGTGCCAAATAAAATTAAAATTTTACCAGTATAATACTTTTAAAATAAACATCCCCCTTTCTTCCATTAAACTGTGTAGACAATGGGAACACCCAGTATTTTTTGAAGTCAGGATTCTACTACCCCATACTTTAAAACTTACTATTAGTAAGTTTTTATATAAGTGTTTTATAATGTATTATTTTTTATAATAAAAGTACAGATGGTAATGCTATATAGTAGTGTCAAAAAAATGCCAGTGAGGCAAAAAAAAGATTCTAACTAAGTAAAATGATATTTGCCTATATTTCAGTGACGTTCGTTCATAAATAAAATGTAAAGTAATCCTTGTACTCTGTAATGGAATCAAAATGACATTTGAAATGTATTACATTGTAAAAGCAATTTTTGAACGCTACTCAGGAAATGAAATGTAAATGTCCCTTGTAACCTGACATGTAACGCAGGGGCGGTCATAGGGGGCCAAGGGGGCCATGGCCTCCTCCCTTGGATGGACATCCTTTCTATTTTATTGTGTTTCATACATGTCCAATGGCAAATATGGGCATTTATTGAGGGTCCCCCCAAAGTTGGTCCGAGGGGTGGGGCTGATGATGGAATTGAATTCAAATACGTAGGAAGAAGGTTTTGTGTTATTTTATACAAAGAGTGAAAGGTTAGAGGACCTTTTTTGCCACCTCACACACATTCTCCTCGGCCCATGCCCCCCTCGGAAAGTCGATATGACCGCCCCTGATGTAACGAAAAATAAGTAAAGATGTTTATTTTTGTATTTATAAAGTAATATAAATTACAATTTTAATATAGTATAAATAAATTTATAAAAAAATCAATACTTATTAATGCAATACATTTAAAAAAACCTGATGTATGTTTGTGTTTGTATAAAAATATTCTTATTTTGAATTTGAAAAAGTTTGTAGGTAATTATTTTGTGGTTTAGAGAAAAATTAGTAGCTAAATAAAAAGAGCCTAAAAATGAACTAAGTTGTTCTGACAACCATAGTAGCATCAGCAAAATATTTCTTGTTTCTTTTTAAAAACTTTTAAATCTAAAAATTATAAAAATTTCGTTTGTTTCCTATTCTTTTAAGAGACAAATATGAAATGCGCAAAATCGGTAAATTGTTACCGCGCTTGTGAGCACGGTAAAGGAATGTAATACGGAGTTACATTTCCAGACTATTTTTAAACGCTGTAAGACAAAAAGCAGTGTAATAAATAATACATTTAAGAACGACCTCTGTAACAGAAATGTAAGAAATGTGTACTTTGTAATGATTTATAAACGTAACCTTGCGTAACCTGGTTTTTATTAGTATAAATACTTATTTAAATAAATAATAAGCCGATAATGTAACTTTAGGCGTCACTAACTAAAAAACAATTAAAGATAGGCATATATAATGTTATAATAAAAGGGATGTTCCATTTAAGAAACGCAACATTTAGGACGTTAGTCTTTTGTTTTGGGGCTATTGTTTTTTTATGACGATTTTGAAATTCTTCAAGCTAAAATAAATTTATTGGCTATCTCAAATTCCTTTAAAAATGCGGAAAACGTAAGTCATTTTTCATTTTAAATGAAATACCCTGTACATACTCTTTCTAATACTAATATAAATATGTGTTAAGATACTTAACTATTTTTGAAAAAAAAAATATGATTTTGATTTTTTTAAATATTTTTTGTATTGTTAGAAAAGACATGAAAAAATATCTACATTTTATTCCAGTATGTTTCAATAAATAAAATATATATAAATTACAGGAGTTAAAATTTTATCGAATATCAAAACATTGCATTGTCACGAAAAATCGTGCTTCGGTTTTCTAATTAGTCGCTTTTCGCTCTCCGTATCTAAACCTCAATTTAAAATCAATAATAGCGTGTACCAAATTGTTTTTCCCTGCTAGCTGGCGCAAGTGGGTTGCTATATTATCTGGAAAGTGTCTACATAGGCACCATATTTCATGAAGCTTTTGGCCTGACAGCTGCAAATTAGCTAACCGGAGCCTATATTTTGCTAAATTCGGTTCTATTGTACAAAATCGATTTTGTATAAAGGATTATATGTAAGTAAGGAAGTGCTTTATGAATATAATTAGGACTTTTCAACCAGTTAGTTCTAACCAGCATTAGAAATTCTTGATAATCTTGGCAGTTTATTTAGAAAACCTTTGTATTAGAATTATTATCTTTGTTTTGGAATTATTATTAATTAAGTGTAAGGTTACCCTTAATATCAGAAATTAAATTCAGTATTTAAAAATTTTATTTTTATCCGAAAAAACAATTACATTTATTTGTTTTGCTTTCTTTCTTCGAATACAGGACCTGAATAACCGAATATAATTGCAAAGTAAGTAAGTATTCAAATACTTCAATACATGTATTCGAATACTTAAAACCTGTATTCGAATACTAAATACCTGTATTCGAGTACCGGAATTTTAATACAGGTTTTAAATAACGAAAATATGAATACAAAGGTATAATTCGAATACTATGATTTTAAAACGGTATAGAATACCGACCAAAAAAGGATTTAGTGGAATACCGAATACACTGATGTATTTGAATACTATTTGGTTGCCAGTTAAACGTATTCTAAATGGAATTTGGAATACCGAGCATTAAAATACTGTTTAACTTTGCTAGCAGCTAGATACTTTGAAATTGTAATTTTCTAGGCATATTTTTGTAAAACCACCAATTTTATTTTTATATTGAATTTTTGGTTTATTCCTGTTGAGCACAATAAAATGCATAAATTTTTCATCTTATACTCACACCAAACGATATGAAAGACAAAATGTGTTTAAATTGTAACTAGTAATTCAGTTTAAGGTAAATAATTTGTGCATTTTAATATGAATAATAGGATCCCACAAAAATTTAAGACAAAAATTAAAATAAAATATATCCCCTTTTAAAAGATACTTCTGTAAAAGCCCAAATCTGTCCTTTGATTGGTTTGAAGCGCCATGCAAAACTGTCACATTGGGGGTTCATGGTTAGTTCTTGTTAGTTAAATATATTTTTTAATCGACTTACCTAAATAGTTAAAACAAAAAAGGTTTAACTATCCGGAACTAACTACACTTCCTCCCTCTCAATGTAAAAGTTTTGCATAACAGTCTGTGGCGCTTCAACCAATCAAATTACAGGTTCGGGTGCTTTTTACTGTAGTCTGTCATAGTGCTCCAAAAGGGTTTTAAATGTTTTTAATAAGGGCGTTAAATTGCAATTTGAAACATTGCCAAAGTTGCTCAATTTTATTTACCGAATGAGGCTTGATCATTTTTTTGGGAATATGTGTCCCACATGTCGCCTGTCATAATTTGTTATTGTGTGTTATGTTATTATTAAGTTTCGACCCCGTATACCTATAGGAGCTGAGAGAATTATTGTTATACAAGTAGAATAATTACCATTGAGAGTGGAATGAGAAAACGATATTTAAAAGCCTGTATAGTTATTAATGCCAGAAAACACGTTAATTATGATAAGGTTTGTTCATTTTTGTTTTTGTGGTTTTCATAAACGTAATTTTCTGCTTTATAAGAATAAATTTTAGTATAAAAATATTGCTTATTAATTTATTATTTAAATTTGGTTATTAAACAACAACTTTTTAAAAACCCATTTTTAAATATTAAAAAAACTTTTAACCAAAAATACTAAAAATATATTAATTTAAACGTAACCTATAATCTAGACACTATAAATTAATAAAGACAACTAAAAAAAAATATTTAATTCGTTTAAAAAGTCAGTAACCCTAATAACCACAAATAAAAAAATGTATTTTATTGAATTAAGTTACAATTATCAATATAAATAATTCCTGGGCCAGAAATAAAATGAACTTTGTGATAACACTGTTAAGGTTTTAGAGGGGATCCTTTTGACGAGTTACCACGATTATTCGTACCGCCATCCTGTCAATGTCAAATTTGTTTAAGCCTTATGATTTCGTGACTGTAACCCTTACTATGTTTGACATAATGCTTAAAAATTGCATAAAAAACATTGTGGTAAACTTGTTCGACAAAAAAAGTTACACGTTTGTCCAGTCCGACACCCAAAACATTTGACATTGACAGGCTGGGGTAAAAGCGACGCTTCTATACAGGGTTTCCGCTAATTAATGGTACCCAGGAAAACCCCAGATTCCTTATGTCAAAATATTAGGATTTAACCAAACATACCTATATCAAAAAGTTAAAATATTTTAATTTTTACTATAGTTTTTGATATGTTTTGAATATTTTAGTAAAACTCGGTATATGGGGGTTTTTGTCATGAGCTATTCAGATCTTATATTAATTTTTATGTGTAAGCTATGGGAGCTAGCTACACTATTTCAATTTCTTTAAAACGTCCTAACTTTTTCGTGCTACTCTGTATGTACCATCCAAGTAAACAGTACTCTCCTATTCTTTCTACACAAAAAGGTATACTTTGTTAGAATGGCTCCGAGCAACCGTTTTCAAGATATTTGCATTTAAGTGGTTTAATGCAACCAAAAAGTACTGGTATAGGAAGATCACAATAAATCATTCGTTAATTATGAAGCAGCTGTAGTTATGAGACTTATACGCTGTTTTTAAAGATATTTTTTCATTGCATCAAACCACTTAAAATTCAAATATTTTGAAAACGGCTGCTTAGAACCATTCTAACAAAGTATACCTTTTTTTGTGTAAAAACCATTGGGGAGTTTACTTGGTTAGCTTACATAGAGTTTAACACAAAAAAGTAAGGACGTTTTAGATAAATTTAAATAGTGTAGCTCGCTTTGGCTTACACATAAAAATGAATATCAGATCTAAAAAGCTCATGTTAAAAAACCCCTGGAAACCAAGTGTTATTAAAATATTCCAAACGTATCAAAAGTTATCGTAATAAATTTAAAAATATTTTTTCATTTTGACACCCTGTATCTTCCTTTTTATCAACTTTTGTACATAGGTATGTGTGGTTAAATCCTAATATTTTGGCACATAAGGAATCTGGGGTTTTCACTGGGTACCATATTAATTAGCGGACACCCTGTATAAGGCGGTATGAATATTCGTGGTAGAATCGTCATAAGAAACCCCTCCCAAAATGGTTTTAAAAGTGTTTTTAATATAAAGTCCATTTGATTACCTTAACTAAGTTAATTATTTACCTTAAATTTAATATATTTAATAGATTTTGAAAAATCTTTGTAAACTGAAATTATAATTGATTTTTTGACGTAGAGTGACGGAATTAAAAATCTCGATACAGCTAATTTTTCCCAAAGTGTGATGTTTGGCTTTTGCGTACCTGGAATTTTCTGTTAATGTATGGGGGTATATGTCTTTTAGAGGGCTAGGCATATTCCACCGTATTCGAGAAAGATTTAATAGTCAAGCTTATATACACATACTTCAAAATGTTATGATGCCGTCGGTAAACAGTATATTTGAACAAGAAAATTTTATATACCAGCATGGCAACTGCCTTGTCCATACATCAGGAGAGTTTCGGCCTGGCTACTGGAAAATAACATTTCATTGTTACCTTGGCCTCAAGAAGACCTGATATCAATCCATCGAAAACGTTTGGGGATATATCGTAAGAAAATGAACAAGAACAATGATTTCCATCCACAAAACAGTAATGATTTGTAAAATAAAATTAAACAGACCTGGAATAATTACAATGTTCACCATGCACAAATGCTGATTGCATTAATGCCCAGACGTTTAAACTTATTAGTGAGAAAAAATGGTGCAGCTTTGAAATATAGGGCCTGTGTTTTTCTTTAATATTTGAATAAAATATACTATTTATTTATTTTGGAGTCACGTACTTTTTGAATATTAAATTAAGGTGAGAAAAGGTAAAAAGCCAAGTTTACCCAAAATATTATAAATTTGACATGAAATGTTAACCTAAGTGTGACGAAATTTTATTTCCGTCACTGTACAAAATATACCTTTTATTTGCTGTTTATGATCAGCTTCGCATAATAACGAAGACTCTCTGGGATAGCCAAGATGATTTTCTTCGTCTTTTTCGCATAAGAAATAAGATGTGAAAGCAGATATCATCCAAGTTGTTTACGTATCGCGCGACGAAATTCGAATTTCCCAGAGAATTTCATTTTAAACTTTATATTGGCCCAGATTTCTGACGATTGATTGTAGCAGATAGCGTCATCGTCACCTTGGAGCTGCACTATTTTATAAAATATGTCGCTAGATATGACTTGATTATTTCTACTTTTTTGAGAAAACTCGTTTAGATAATGACAACTGAGAAGAAAAAATATGCATAATTGATCAGATTTTGAGGATATAAAGTGTACTATAAGTCACTAGTGAGCTAAAGTACCCTTTAGCTCACTAGTGAATTATAGACTTTAGCTCACTAGTGACTTATACTAATTCTTTATTACTTCCAACATTTCACATAATTAAAAATAACATAAAACAACCAATATATTATACTACAATTTATTCGTGTTTATATTAACAGTAATTGTTATATTAGATTTATCTTGGACAACGTTACATTGTGCGGAGTGTTCTTCAGGAAGTCTTTCAGCACTAGTACTTGCCTTGGTGCGCCTCTTCACCCTGTATTCGTCTTGCAATCTCAAACTTGTTAGAGATGCAATCTTCTAAATATCCTTCTGCCACGGTAGAAGACTTCCACCCGCCATGGCGTTTAAGGTTGGTGATATCGGCCCCAGCGTTGACTAGAAGTGTCGCTGAAGAACGCCGCATGCTATGACCACTATATAAGATTTCATCAGGTAGTTGCAAATAATGAGCAACTACTCTCGGAATTTTCGAAATTTTATTTATTCCCACTGCATTGCCTAGTGCATTTGCCTTTTTGAAAGTTGACAAAAATCTTTTGTGAGGCGTGTTCTCTGGCCTTAGGGACACATATTTTCTAAATAATTCAAGCACATTTACCAAAATCCTTCTTTTAAAATTGTAAAGCTTCTCGATTTGTTCGTCTTGGTATCAGGTATAGAAACATATATGTACTTGGCCTTTATCTACTATATCTTCAATACTTAAGCGAGTTAGTTCTGTCACAACGGCATGCACCAGCGATTCCCAATATCAATGCAACCTATAAAAATCCGAACAGATAAATATTTAATACCAGAAACTAAAGTAAATTCATACCTCTGACATTAAGTGCTCGTCGTCAGGTGCCTCAGCCAAAAATTTTTCGATGTATTGCCTCTCCAGAATTCTTTGCCTTTTCGGTTTGAAATTCCTTGAATTGCTCTTCAAATAAGCTTATCGCACTCTTTCCATACCTCCCATATCCACGCTCGTATCCGCATACTTTACAGGTCGTTTCTAATCATTGAATACTTTGGTCCACATTGATGAGGAGCAACTTTTTCGATAAAAACAGAAAGTAAGCCATAATAACATCTCTACTATAGTACCACAACTCCTCGCCT